>JAQGAO010005364.1:0-13710 GCA_034697705.1 Ommatoiulus sabulosus
CACAGTTTTGAGTCTCATCTTTCTAAGCTTGTACTTAAGGACTATGTGAATTTGACTTTTTAACCTAGGTTGGATGTTTATTATTATTATTATTATTATTATTATATGAAACGATTTGGCAGTCTGGCATATTAAGGAATCACAAAGGAGAAAAGTCGACACCAACATCTTTAAAGGCATATTTGTGGGAAACTCGAACAACAGATCTGCGTACAGGATTTACAACCTCAAGATTCAAAAAGTTAAAGACGAGTGTGATGTAAAATTTGATGAAAGTACGATGGGTTATGTATTGCTACAAAATAATGAAGTAAAGCAACATGAAAATTCAACAATGTTTGTAGATTCCATAAACATTTAAGAAGATGATTTTAAACCTAAAGAAAATATTGAGACACAGGAATTGATTCCTACAACGATTGATAATGACTTAACAGATGATGAAGATAACTTAAAACAAAGAAGAAGAAAAAGGGGAAAAACAACTCAAATGATAAGAGAACAAGATCTAAATGCTAGAAAAGAAAATGATAAACAGCTTGTGGAAAGTAGAGCAAGAAGATCAGAGAGAATAAAAGAAAAGAAAGCAGCACACAATACTAGCGAAATAAAGATTCCAAAATCATACGATAAAGCCATACATTCACCAAAAAGTGAAAATCGGAAACAATCAAAGGAAGAGGAAATAAATTCCATTAAAAAGCATAAGGTAAGGGAAGTTGTGAAGTTAGCAAAACAATTAAGTCCAAATAGGTTTTCACTATAAAGACAAATCCAAATGAACGTATAAACAGATACAAAGCAAGATTGGTCATCATCTTTAAACCCATCTTTTTACACCCAATATCCACCTGGGATAACCCTTTTTTCCCTCAGGTTGGTTCAAATAATTCTTTGTCAGGGTCATTACACAATGGATGTGATAAGGTCGTGAAATGACCTCCACTCCAGATGATTCTATTGAATTTGGAAAGATCCATAAATGGCAATGTCACATCTGCTGGTGTCATACCAGCTGAGTTCTAAACACGAATTCTAAGTCGTTAAAACCATTATTTCACTTTTCTTACTCCAGCTTACATCAGAGCAGTATTCCAACCAACTGTTGTTGATTGCTAGATCAGCAGTATGAAATAGCATTCGCAATGGCCATTTCTTTGAACGAATGAATATACGGTACAGGGAAATCACCATATCCATTTTATCTACTTCTCCCATATAGCAGTTATAATTCTTGATTGTTTCCCGGTCGATGTACATGTACATCATTTAAACTTTATTCTTTTTCCCCATCTATTTACAATGTTTTCAACTCCTATTCCAATAAAATTGGAAGCAAGTGACACTATTTTCCTGTCAGCCCATTTCACCTTGAAAACTTCTGAATTTTTCCTGAAAAGTGTTTATGAAGTACCCCTTGCACTTTTACTGAGCTCTTTGTCAGTCGAAAATGGTGGTTTCAGAAACCTAGTTATCCTTGCAGTTCCCACAGTAAGAATTTTCTTGTCATACAGACTGCATAGAAGCTGATAAGAGTTGAAAAAGTTATTTACTGATGGTAAAGGCCTTTAATGCATTTGCAATGATGCAACCCCACTGAAGTTCCTAAGCCATGTTCTTTCAACAAATCAAGAATTTAATTCAGTGGTGGATTCTTGGTAGATGATAAAAGTCGTACACAATTCCACTTTCACCACACAAAAGAAAGATTTTAATGCCCCAAGGATTTGGCTTGTTGTGGATGTATTGCTTGATAGATAATGTTCCTTCAAATGGCACAATCTGCTCTCAGTATGCACAAAATGCTAATTAGTATGCACAAATTATGCAATTGTTTTTAATGGCATAACTTGTGCATACTAATTAATTACATTTTTTAAATTCACAGGATGTGATTAATTAGCTAGATGCAAAAGGATTCTCGTAAAAGCATTAAAAACAACATTATTTTTGTGCTTTCCACCATTTCAAAAAGTTTTCAAAATGTTATAATTTTCTTAAAACTGTCAGTAGGGTGGCACAGCAAGCCTGCATTTTTAAGATGGGGTATTCCTCTATACATTAAAAGTCCTCTATGCAATTAAAATTCCTTTATCTGAAGCGCTATTATGGTGTAAAAATTGTCCCATTTTTCGAACACATACTGAAATGGTTAAATCCAGATTAGTTGCACAAGGATATTCACAGAATAATGGTGAAGATTTTGATGTCGAATTTGCTCAAGTTGCCAAACAAGCAACATTAATTCTGCTAACATTAGCAGCCCAGAAAAGAATGATCGTGCAGCATTATGACATCGAAACAGCATTCCTGAATGGAGAGTTATCTCATGATGTCTACATGAAACCTCCTCTAGGTATTCAACAGAAACAAAGGGTCAAATTTGGAAGTTGTTAAAAACTTGTATGGGCTTAATAATAAGCTTTAGAATGGAATAAGAAGCCTCATAGTTTTGGTGCAAATGGATTCACCCAGAGTTAGGCAGATTTATGCTTGTACATGGTGACTAGTGTTGTTTATGTGAAAACCTAGTAATAATTTAATATACAGTATATAGGAAAAATACTAAATTTTGAGGCACTCAAAGGTGCTCAAAACAGGCTTTCTACTTTATATTTAAATTTCGGTTACCAGACAACTCCAGCATCCAGAATAATGTAGGGGAGCGAGACTGACTTTGGGTAGCAGCCAAAATAAATGTGGCTGGTTCCCATACAAGCACCAAAGGGTTCATATAAAAAACTACAAAACCACGGTGGCCACAAAATTTATTTTCAATTTCCCTGACTTTTCCCAGATTAAAATCTAAAATTCCCTGACCAAAACTTGCCTGAGCATCAGGATGAAAACTGGAAAAGATATGGCCGTTTTCTTGAGTTGAGTTGACAAAGTGGCGGCAGACTGTCAAAACACATGAATTAAGCTACTCAACTACAAGATTGCATCCCAGTACGTGGAATTTTTATCAAAAAAGTTCGAGATAGTGACGCCCGAACTGTTCAATGTGCCACTGGAAGAATTGTGTCCGAAAAAGGCTGCGAAGGCTGTAATCGCGGAGCAGCAATGCATTACCAGAGGGCTAAAAACGAAAGTCCAGAGTATTAAGGAGCTGGAGCTCTATTCAGTGGGAAAACGACCAAACCATCGCGAGCAAAAGGTAAAACGTGTTACAACTGTAACAGATTTGGACATTTTGCCCGTGATTGCGAATCACATCCAAATGCTTGAAATCCTCCAAAGAAACACTTCCAAAGGAAAACTTAGAAGAAACCATCGGCAAATTTGACTCAAGCTTCCAAGGCAGATAATTCGACGTTATTTGCTAGTTCTGTGAGTGCCGAAGCTCTTAGTGTGGAAACAAGCGGAAATGATGGATCAATGAGATTGTATATCGACTCTGGTGCAACAGACCATATATGCTGCAACAAGAGCAAGTTCAAAACTTGTTGACCTGTTAACTGCAAAGACCTGGTTTTAGGTGAAGGAAGATCTCAAGTTCTGGGAATCGGCAATGTGGAAATGGGATGGTATGATGGAGAGAAAACTCATACTGTGAAGTTAAGCGACGCACCCTATGCGCCAAACTTCACCAAGAACCTTATTAGCATTAGCAGGATGGCGAATCGGGGATTCAACGTCTGGTTTCGGAATAAGAAAGTTTTCGTCTTCAAAAGGAGTATTGAGAATTACATTCTTCGAGCGAAACAGAAGGATCTTTTGTATCCATTGGATGGCAATGTGATTAATGCTGAGCAGCGGAACGAGTCACGAATACCCCTACAGTACTCAAAACTGCGGCTGCGAACATCACCAACCAGATCGACCGCACCACGATGCTCTGGCACCAGAGGTTTAGACACCTCAACGTGGCCGGAATCAAACGCCTGATGAAGGACCAGCTGCTAAACGGGCTGGACAACATCAAGCTGAACAGACTTAATGTTTCTCATAAGAAATCTGTAGATATCGCGTCGTGCCAACCATTGCAACTAATGCATATGGACATCTGGGGAGCAGCGCAGACTGTTTCCTATGGCGGAAACAAGTATCTCCTAGTGATAATCAACAACTTAAGTCGATTCTGCGCAGCAATCCCGGTGAAGTCAAAAGATAAAGCTTTCCACAGAATCAAGGAGTTCATCAGGGCGGAGGAAAATAGGATAAGCTTAAGTCAAAAGGGATTCAACACCAAAGGACCAATACCTACTCACCACAGATGAATGGAGTTGCCGAACGTTTCAATCGAACGTTGATTGAGGGCGTTCGCACCATTCTGGACGATTGCAATTTGCCATGGGAACTGTGGGCTAAGATCGCAAACGTATTTGCCCACATTAGGAATCGCTATGGACACTCAAAGACATGCGGTCAAGTTCCTAACTTCCTATACCTGGGGAAGAAACCATCTGTCCGGCATCTTAGAGCACTGGGCTCTAAGTGCATCGTATTGAAGACTCCACTCCAGAGAGACAGGAAATTCAAAACGAAGGGATGGCCAGGTTATGTCATTGGCTATGCGATGAAAACAGTTGGGTACAGGATCTGGAATCCAAAGAACAACTTAGTCACCGAGCATAAGAGCGTACTTATTACGGATAGATTTTGCCAAGGGACAGCTGATTGCAAAGGTGCTCAAATACATGGATGACGAGGGCAACGTCTTAGCAAATGAAGGCGATGCTAAACAGTGGCACAAGGTACATAATATCTGTTACAAACCTGCCAACTTCGATTGGACTCCTATGCCCATATCAACAAATCAAGGGGGCGCCACTGTTGATCCCATTGTATCCGGGGGTTACACGCATCTCAACTTACACAGATCAGCAACTCGAGAAGCGATGCCGAACCAACGTGGCCAACTAGCAGCAGGATGACGTCTCATCAGATTCAGATGGTGTAGCCAATGGGTATCAAGTCAATGTGACCACTGAGGGACCGATTGCGCTATTCACAGCACTCGATCCCAAGTCCTACAAGGAAGCGAAGGTCAGCGTTGACCAGGAAGACTGGATCAGCGCCATCCTGTGCATATCATAGTAACAATGAAGTTGTTTTTCATATATATGTAATATGTAGACGATATCATCGTCATTGCTTAATCATTATGTGGAACTAATCAAATGTGTTTTCGACATATCTGATTTAGGTCCAATTAAGCGCCTTTTGGATGTGAATTTCAATCGTTTAAAGGATGAGATTCACATGCATGCAATGGACGCCATTGAGAAATTGGCCTTAGCATATGGTATCACACTGAATCCAATGGTGAAAATACCTACGCATGAAGGGGCGCCAGTTATTAAAGTCAAAAGCGAGGATGAGATGGAAACAGATTTGCCATACCGACAGTTGGTCGGAAGCCTGCTTTTTCTAGCTAGTCGAACTAGGCCAGAACGTTTAGTTAAACCAAACACATTAGAGGCATTAAAAACTGGGTATGGAGACATGATATTAACAGGCTGATTAAACGCCTGACAAAGTTACAAGCAACACACAGTGCCAAATAAATGGTCACATGGCACTGAGACAGCAAATAAAAAGCTTCATTGAGTCCACCAAAAAAGTCATTTGAACTGGACAGTCAGAAGAAGTCAGCAAAAAAGAGACCCCTAAGCCCAGCAGTCCAAGCCCAGCAGTAACCATTGTCAGTGGTGGTGAGATAAGATGGCTTTCAAAAATCAGGAGCCCCTTTTAAGTTTATAGTGTGGCCAAGTGGTTTTTAAATAAAATGCGCAGTGATATTTAAATTGTAATGTACAGCATTAATTGTGATTTCACCAGATAAGTGACCAGAGAACCATGAGGATAAAGCGGGACCCAGGGGGATTTTTACCTTCATCTAGCTAAGTTTAGGCTTTCATCAAAGCTTGCCTGGGCAAGGTCTGACAAAAAAATTGGCAAATAAAACTATCTATGAAATTATAAAAGTTTTAAGAATAAACTAAAATAAAATTTCAACCAGAAACTGCAATTTAATCCTACTCAATAACTTCTGCAACACTGCAAATTCGTTGCACTTTCAATTGAAATAAAATTTCAATTAAAAAATGAACATGAAGACCATTTTGGATTTTTCAGAGCAAATCAAACTACCTGTTGTTTTTCCTTAGCTTACATGGACATCGTGTTCTGAGTTTGTTTTGGACTGTTCCATGCATGCTATTTTCATATCCTTTGCCATCTCTCGATATAAATTTTCCACTAAAGTTTAGATGAATAACTTTTTCTCTCTTTGCATACCACAACTCATTTAGTTCAGGCCATTATGAACCAAAATTTCAAAAGAACTGAAACCAATGTTGCCATAAATCTAAGTAAATTCTTTTTAACCCGAAAATAAATCATCATAATGGCCAGAAATCGGCAAATGTAGTAGAATTTGCCGATTTCTGATCATTATGATGATTATATGATGATGGTAACCAACACCCTTGTTTTTCAAGCAAAAGGTCTTCCAACTTTTTGGCTTAAAGTTTAGTTCAATTACACATTGTATTCTATAAGTTGAACAAACTGATCTATATGATCTTTTAACTACTGTAAGGGTTGAAAATGAGAGCAACCTGGTGGTGCTGAATAATGCACAATCATGAAACATTCTTTTTCTAAACTAACAATTCTGTACAATTTAGACTAACTAGATCATACTTAAAAAAGTGACATTACTTTACGAGTCCTTCTGTTCGGGTTGCTTGGTAAAGCCTTCCTTCCATTGGTGTAAACATAGCGTCTAGGTACCTGAGACGTTCAGATAGCGGCTTATTGGACAAGACTTTGCCATTGTATTGAAGAACATCAAATACACAGTAACACGGCTGATAGTTGCCACCAGGGTGCAGGGCTTTGACATCGAAATTCTCCCCTTTTGTTGCTGGACAAAAAAAATTAGGAAAAATCCAATAAATATTATAACATACATATAACATTTGTACTTGAAGAAATTGTCTTAAGCCTAAAATCTGAAAGTGTTTTTGTATCGCTATCAAAAATAGATATACTTTGATGGCTGAGTGGTATAAATAAAGGACATTTTAGGCTGTGTCATTCGGTGCACCAAAACGGCTGATATGTCTTTTGCGGAATGCCGACCCATGAAGTACGTTTGGCAGCCACGATGCAGCAGTGCGATACGTGAGAGTTGATGTAAACTTCGTCCCGCGCATGTAAACAAACGAATTTTAGTTTAATTAAAATGTCGAAACAATCTCAGAATTTTTCTAAAACCGTCTACTCTAGCGCATTATTTTTCATATTTTTGTGACCCCCGAGTTTCAAAGGAAATTCCTATAGTATCGTAGTAAATAGCAAACAATAGCGCTACCTGTTGAGTTTAATCGTTTTGGTCTGATTTTATTCTTAAAGCACCAATAAAATGCTGAAACGTGAACTAGCGCAGTTACATTTTTGAATCAAGCATAAAAGTCATTCAATGTTGGGTTTTGCTATCCGATTGTTGTCAGCTGGTTGTGTCTTGCACGTGCGAAGTTGTAGCAAGTTTTGGCCTTTGATCATTCCAAAGTTTGAAAATTTTGAACTTTTGACAGTGGCCACATATATACGATACGAGTCGGGAGTGGCTTCCAGTTTACTTCTGATCAGGTGGCGCTGCGAACTCAATTGCCACCGAAAAAGCATGGATTCGGTTAACTATTATTGCATATGTTCGGATTTCATCGCCCCGATGGCACAGTCTATTATACAGCATTTTAGAGGCAGGTTTAAGGAATTTTGCTTTTCTCAAAAGCTATACATTTAAATGTACATAATTTTACAATTTACAAAATCTTATAATGTTGATAATGAAATTTGTATGGATAAACATAATTATAGCATTAAGTAACATTTTGAATTAAATTAATTCAAAAGTTTAGCACTTATGTATGTGCAAAGTCATTTTGTTTTTTGGAAATTGTGTGAGAAACTGCATTAGTAATCAATAAAACACAAACTGAGCTAAATTACAATGTACCATAACCGGGTTCAAACTTAAATGGTGCAGTTTAATTGTTGAAAAGTTCTGTTGTACCCTTCTTGATTTAAAGAAAATCTCTCATTTTTTGTATTTTAAAATTCTAATTCTATTCATGACTTATTCTTGACATGACAAAATTGATGACAGATGTGTTAACTGTTGTGGAAAAAATGCATTGTTAAGTTTTTGAAAAATTTCCATCCATAATTTGGAAGAAAGTTACCTCGTAATGTTACCACACAAATTCATTATAAACTAAGGGAAAATTTTCCTCGCGAAGTACAAATGGCAAAATCCTTGATAACACTGTCATAACAATACCGCTTACATGCTACTAAAAATCCTCATCCTTCTTAAAAACTAGCCTCATCATTTTAATGCAAAATTTTACTATGAGCACATAGCTGCAGCAAAAATATTGTATGCAAACATCGGATAATAATCAATGAAGAAATCAATTGATTTCAAAAGCATTATTATAACCTTGCTATAATGAAATTTCCCCAGTGCCTGAGAAACTATCCATTTTGAGAATTCTAGAGTACTTATTTTTCTCTTACCAATGCACTTTGTGTCCAATCTGTAGCCAACCATCTCCCCATCAATGATGAATTCCACTGCTTTTGAGTCAAACGCAGCAGCAATGTACGGCGTCAAGTTGCCATTCTCTGCATCTGATCCAAAACTGGTCGTATATTCATTTCCACTGAAACGTTAAGAAGAGGAAAGTTTAAAATGGAACTCGAGGAAACTGCCTTGTTAAGCTTTGCCTTACTTTGCCTAAAAATTTAATTGAATGATTTCCATCATACGGTCGTATACGCACCCCCTCGAAAAATATCTAAATTCGGTTTCCTTGTGGTGCAACTGCATTCGCTCACCATCATACTTTGTTTCGATATAGTACAGTCCATTGTGCATTAGCTTCTCTACCTTCAACCATACACAATATTAGTTGTTTTTCTTGGAAAATTGTCTGAATTAATGATAACATATTCAGATTTTGTTACCTTATCAGGGGTTGAGCTCTCTGCCAGCATAGGTCGGAATGGTGCAAAAAGGGAAACTTCGATTTCATGTAAGCGAATGTCTGGGTCCTTCAATTGGGAGCACACCTGAAAATTTACATTTGTGTGAGTTGTGTTAAAAATTACATATCTTGTGTGTGTCTTGTTTGGTAAAATAAAAATCGTATCTCTTGGGTAATACGCTAATTGCACGGTTATCCAGGTCGCTTTTTTACTACAGTAATTGTTGAAATTAGCTAATTAATTTCCTGAAAAATTGTTTACTTTTTGTCAACGGATAATACCAATTGCAAAAAACTTAGAAAATTTCCAAAACAAACGACGGAATTTTTTCCTAAAAACACAACGATTTTCTATAAACCAAAACATTTTTTCTCTTTTAAAAACCATGGAATCTTAAAAAAACCGACACTTTTTTCTAAAAGACGGGAGTTTGCTTTGTAATCTCACGTTCGATACAATTTTGAAAAATCTAGATTGTTTGTGATGTCAGTATTATCACAATGGCATTATGCATAAGCATTCAAGTTCAATTTTTTTAAATTTGTAAACATTGAACAAATTAAGAATTATACAACTGTTTACTGTTTTCAATTATTGTTTAATAAGATTTATCAAAAATTTAAGCACATCATTGTAAATTACAAAGTATATACATTTTCAGATCTTTTTCCTTGATTATTTTTCAAAAAGTTGAAACTTTTGGCCAGTTGAATGTTTATTTAAAATTACATAAGCAAAGCATTGGTAATACAACACTTGCAAATTAAAAGTGCCATTCTAAGATCAAAAAAATTAACTCAATACAATTAGTGGTATGTAGAGTGCCGTGGAATATCATATGGAATGTTGTAAACATGTGTAGAAATTCAAAAGACTTCCAGGTCTTACCAGATAGGTCTCTTTACAGGTAACAAACACAGGAATGTTTACCTTAATTAGACTATTAGTGACATCATACAAGTCTTTGGCATCAGGATGGAATGCATTGAGAACAGATGTTTCACTTAGACCGAACTTGAGCTCTTTGATGATTATTCGGATTAGCCACTTTTGTTCCATGGCTGTTGTGTTGCGAAGCAAGTGCAGGAGATGACGTGAGACGACATCTATGTAGTTAAAAGAATTTGGTAAGCATTGAAAATATTACTTTTAAATTCATTTGCCATATTTTTCGTTACACATGAATTTTAAAAGAACAAATTTGCAATTCCAGAAATTTTTCGAAGTATTTCACGATATTCTAAATTATGAAAATGGTAGAAATTTTACCAAAAAGGTACTGATAGGGAATTTGCTTGCACATTATGAGTTGAATGAAAATCGGTGAACTGGTAAATTTTGTGGAAAATTTTCGCAGTGTTAGAAAAATTTCCAAGTTTTTAGAAAATCTTTTGATAAACTAAGCAAGTTCTGGAAAGTGTTTTAATTCTTGGAAAATTTTGTGACAACTTTTGACATATTTTCAGATTTTTAAAGACTCAATTTGAGAAAAATCTATCAGTTTCTGGACAATTTTGCATGGTCCTTGTATTAGTTGGTTAAGATTAGTTGGTTCAATCCACTCAGAGACCGAACGTTTGGCAATTACTTAGACCTTAAACATTTCACACTAATTTGAAAGACATGGTTAAATGTTGAAATATGTTCAGGAATGATGAGGGAATTTTTCCAGAAAATTTCATTAAAATCATTAAAGCAGTCTTTTTTAAATTATCGCGGAAACATAATGCACACCCCTCGTATTTGTGAGAAAAATAACAATTGGATGGATTTTTATTGGTGAAAAATATCAAATTTGCACAATGCAGTCGAACTCGGATAAGCGAAACCCGCATACGTGAAAAAACCTGACGATTGAAACAAATGTTCAAACCCTGAATTTTTGCCCAATGTTTGTGTGTTAAATGAAACCAGATAATTAAAAACTGCTAAAATGAGAAACCCGGACAAGTGAGCATTTTTAGCAAGCCTATGGTGCACCATTCGTATGCAATTATACATGAACATAATGTTTTCACTTAGTTTTGTGAAGTATCCCATAAATCATTCACAGTGCAAAATGCAAATGTTCCATCTGAGATATGAACTAAACTTGCACATTTCCGTATTAATTGGAGCATAATTTCTTCATACAATGTATTCATTTCACTGTTTTTCTTCTGGGGAACAGGGTATTTCCCAAAAATTGGTTGGCTTTCAGACCTTCTAAATTGATTAGAGTGGGTGAGGACAGAAAAAAATTGCCTATACACAACCTAACTTGAGAACACATCCTTCGAAATGATTTAAATTTTCATTATCATCGGTGTCAATAAGTATACCAGAAATAGTTTGTGTTGTCAATGTGCTTTTTTGACATCTTAAACGTATAAAGGTGAGTGCAAACTTGCAATTTAAGTTTTTTTATTGTCATTCATATTTAGTAAGTTCCTACTCTACAAAGATATTAAACTAAGATATTAAGCTACCCCCTGTTTGATTGCCCTAAGTATAAACTGAGCTAAATAAGCGCTTTAATCCGCAAGTCCAGGACAGGCCGGACGGTCTTTCACTTATTCGAGTTCCAGATATGCAAAACTCACCTTTCTTTTTCTCGGCATAACTTAATGCAATGCCATTAAGATCTTCATTGACATCATGAATTGACAAAGTACCAGAGGCAGGGCAACGATTTTTTAAGACAAAGTATGCAACGCTAGCAAAATCTGTAGCATCCTAGCAAGAAAAAGTAAAAGATATCCATGTTTCATAGTCATTTTCCCAAAATTGTATAGCAGGGTTCCCAGACCTGGAAAACCTGGAAAAGACAGGGAACTTGAAAATGTCTGGAAAAGTCAGGGATAAGTCAGGGAAGAATGGCTTATTTTGAAAAAGTCAGGGAAATTCAACGTAGTCATGTTGCTGCATTTGAAAAGTAATGGTGATCTCAGGGACCATTTCTGAGTAAAAACTTGCAAAATATTCCACGCTTTTAGAGGACAAATATTGAAAAAAATTCCAAGTTTTCCGAGTACATATTTTGAAAAATGTTCCATGTTTTCCGGGTACAAATTTGAAAAATTCTCCACGTTTTCAGAGGACAAAATTGAAACTTTCCCATGTTTGCCGAGGACGAATTTGCAAAATTTCCCACGTTTTCAGAGTATAAAATTGAAAAATTTCCAACGTTTTTCGAGGACAAATTTGCAAAATTATCCACGTTTTCCGAGTGGAAATTTGCAAAATTTTCCACGTTTTCCAAGTACACACATATTCAAAATTGTGATTTATCAGGGAAATTTTTTAAAACCTGGAAAAGTCAGGGAAGTTGAAAATGAAATTTCCGGGGGAACCATTGTCCTCGCAACAATGTGATTGAAATAATCCTTCATGAAAGTAGAATTTAGTAAATAATATTGGAGTAATTTTTATAATTTGTGTCTTCTATATTTTGGATTTCTGCACATGATTTTAAATGTTAACCTGGGAACAAATTTTTATTCAGGACTTGAAGACGATTCACCAATGGGTTCATCTTTCTTAATTGTCATTGAGTTCATTACAAATAATTGCACATTATTTCATTCAATTTACAGGGTTCCCCCAGAAAATTCATTTTCAACTTCCCTGACTTTTCCAGGTTTTAAAAAAATTTCCCTATTTTCAAATTTTTTTACAAAAATTTTTAAAATAGGAAAATTTTGTATTCGGGAAATGTTAAAAATTTGAGCTCGGAAAAAGTGGGAAATGTTGCAATTTTGTCCTCAGAGAATGTAAAAAATTTGTACTCTGAAAACCTAGAAAATTTTGAAAATCTGTACACGGAAAACGTGGAAAATTTTGCTACTTTCTACTCGGAAAATAATTTTGCTAATTTCTACTCGAAAAACGTGGAAAATTTTGCAAATTAGGACTTGGAAAACATAGAAACTTCTGCAAATTTGTAGTCAGAAAACGTAAAAAATTTTGGAAATTAATACTCAGAAAACGTGGAAAATTGTAAATTTGTACATGGAAAACGTGGAAAATTTTGCAAATCTGTGCACCGAAAATGTGGAATTTTTTTTGCAAATTTCTACTCGGAAAACGTGGAAAATTTTGCTAATTTCTAGTTAGGAAATTTTGATACTTTCTACTCGGAAAACGTGGAAAGTTTTGTTAATTTCGACTCGGAAAACATTGGAAATTTTGCTAATTTTTACTCGAAAACGTGGGAAATTTGGCAAATTAGGACTTGGAAAACATGGAAAATTTTGTAAATATGTAGTCAGAAAACGTGGAAAATTTTGCAAATTAATACTCAGAAAACGTGGAAAATTGCAAATTTGTACATGGAAAACGTGGAAAATTTTGCAAATCTGTGCTCCGAAAATGTGGAATTTTTTTTGCAAATTTCTACTCGGAAAACGTGGAAAATTTTGCTAATTTCTAGTTGGAAAACGTGGAAAATTTTGATACTTTCTACTCGGAAAACGTGGAAAATTTTGTTAATTTCTACTCGGAAAACATTGGAAATTTTGCTAATTTCTACTCGAAAACGTGGAAAATTTTTCAAATTTGGACTTGGAAAACGTGGAAAATTTTGCAAATTTGTTTGTCAGAAAACGTGGAAAATTTTGCAAATTAATACTCATAAAACGTGGAAAAGTGTAAATTTGTACATGGAAAACATGGAAAATTTTGCAAATCTGTGCTCCGAAAATGTGGACATTTTTTGCAAATTTC
>JAQGAO010005365.1:0-13708 GCA_034697705.1 Ommatoiulus sabulosus
TCATCTGTTTAAATTAATGCTATAATATTCTGTAGGTCTGTGGTTCACTAATGGTAATATTTTCAATGTAAAAATTGGACAGGACATTTGGGAAGAGTGAGGGGGGGGGGGGGATGGATGAGTTACATAAACAGGACAAGGGCGGACAGGACGTCCTTTACGGATGATTTTAATATTTTTTCATTGTAAAAATTTATAAAGAACATAATACAAATTGCTTATGTAATCAACGAGCTGTTTTCAAAATTGGACGGGCCATGGAGGAGGGGGTGGGTAGGGCGGGGGAGATTACATAAACAGGACCAGGGTGGACTGGAAGGGGGGGGGGTTGTCTAAAAACCTGGAAAAATACAGTACGTCCTTTATGGATAAGCGAGTTGTTCTTAATGATTTTCCACCGTATATTCAACGGAGAGTAACTTCAAACTTTTGTTTTATGGCTAAAAGTCTATCAACAATGATTGCTAGCCGACGACTCTCCCGGGCATTTCGATTTTGCAACGCCGTTAATTGGGCATCGTATAATTAAGGATCCACACTCGATTTTAGTTAAGAAAATGACGGGGCAATTTGCACGCAATTGAACCACCGAGAACCAGCGAAAACCCGAGTCAAACACGGGCTCGGATGCCAGAAACGCGCGTCCAATCATCCATCCGTTTCTAAGCCGGCCACTCGTTCCTCCTAACTCCATTATTTTATGCATGGCACAAAATGTATCCATTCGGATAAACCACCTGGCAAGCATCCACCTTTTCGGACAATATATTTCGCTGGAAACACAGCGTTTAATCAAACAGCTCCAGCTGGCGTTTCGACAACGTGTCTCATATCTCTTTTTTTTCTCCAACCTTTGTTTGCAGGAGGATATCTAGTATTCGACTTTCCACAATTATTTCACCATGGTGGAACTTAGCGCTATATGGGTCGTGTAAGTATTTGTTCTTCACTATATTTCGACTATTGTTCGAAGATGTATTCGTTTGTTCTCCTTATCGAAACAATGCTTATCGATAAAATGACTTTTTAAGCGCCACGCATGGCGTCTTCCATATTTTTTTAACCGTTGTTCTTTATTATATACGTATTTGCAGAGTGATTGTGCTGATAGGCATTGCCATCGGGGTTTACAGCGTCTGCAAGGGGTGTCAAGGCATGAGGGAACAAGCTGCCCAAACGGTTCAAAACGAGATGATGGCCGCCAACGCCATGGTGGCTCCTCTGGCCGGACTGGTGCAGCAACTAAGGGCGGACGAAGCTCATCAAGTAAGTTTACCTCAGAAATTATGGTCGAGAGGAACCTCAACCATGACCGTCTTCCTGTCCCATCCCATACCAAATAAGGGAAATATGATTTCATTTTGATGTCGGGGTCAATCATGACCAGACTGATTAGTCTGACTTCAGTCTGACTTCAAATACAAAAAAATGATCCCTCCTATACCAAATGGTACTATGAACTGACTGTAATTGAAACATCTCAGGGGACATTTTACTCCAGTTGCCCCTGTTCTAACCCACAGGAACATTCTGTCCATACCCAAACGATCAACGATCTGTCCAAGTTCGTGTTGCTAAACTTATGGGAACTTTTGTTTCGTTTGGTCTAAACAATAAGAAACGTACAGGGACATGTAGGAGCAAGTTGAAGGAACGAGCAACAGAAACAGAAACCTCCCCCCCTCTCCCAAATTTCCATCAGTGTGGACGTAGCTTTACATGTATACTGTTTACTAAATAAGCCGCCTGGAGGAGGGCTGATTTAATGATTTTCAAATTTAAAAAAAAAATGCAAGAAATTTACAAACGCAACGAGTCCTGATCAAACGGATGAAACCATTTGAAAAAATTCAGGATCGCTTTAAAACTGCAGGTTGTTTGATCCGAAAACAGACTTATGCCTCACCTTGTAGTTGTACGCAGAGTGGTAAGCGCCTGCAATAAGCATTCAATGTATTCTTAGCCATATCCATGAGGTACTTTAAGAAATCTTTGAGAGATATTCGGAATGTTATTCGATCAATATATAGGCCGTTAAAACGGGGACGTCATTTTCGCTCATGTGCAGATGAGCGAAATTTAGCAAGATGCAAGCGAATCTTAATCACTGATGGAGGCACAACGTATAGCTCCAGAACATAACAAAATTTTCACATTAAAAAGAAAAAAAATGTGACAGGTGATTCTCGAAAGAAATAAGCCGTTTGTCTAATAAAGTCGTCCTGTCAGCCACGAAATGCCCGGAAATAGCAAGTCGATACTTAACATTTGAAGTTGTTTATAGTGTTGAAGATGGGCCAGGCTTATCATAACGTTGTTCACTCTATCGAATAAAAAGATTCGAAATGTAACTTAGCGAGAGTTATACGTAAAAAAAAACTAGATTAGCATAAGTGCTTCGTGCTTGAAGATGAGGAACTTGTATACTCGTGTAACCTATTAATTATTAGTAGTTTTAAAGTGTGGTAATGGGAAACTTATACATCATTTAACGTTGCAAATTATATTGTCAACTGCCATTCATTCGAGCAGGTATGCCAAACCCGTAATAATAAAGATGGAGTGCCATTCTGTGCGATGGCCAGAGGCCAGTTTTCGTCCTGTGACGTCATGGCACTGAGAATTGATTATTAATTATGTCGCGAGTGACAACATGCTAGATTATTACAGTTGCTGAACCATAGAACAGGTTGTTATAGATACTGTAGTTAAGAATGAACAAAAAAAATTCTTACAGTAATTAAGACTGGTGTTGATTTTGAACGTTAAGGTACTAAACGGCAGCATTTGTCATAAAATGATTGAACTGTCGACATCTAAACTAGAAAACCTATCTGCGATTGCGTTGTTTCATTGTTGTATGTCCGATAATGTTGCTGCAGACTATATCTTTTCCTATCTTCAGTACCGTACGCCAAATTGTTATTTGTTAATAGATGCTCCATGGAGTGGCGTGAAATTGGTCGATGTGCGACACTGCTTCTAACTTGTTGCTTTCCTTTATTTGCCACAGGAAATTCTTGACACAATGGCGTTTCCTTCCCCCTTCTTTCTACGCTTTTTATTCTTTCATCCAATTCAACCCAGTCTGAATTAAGACAATGCTTTTAGCGGCGTTTTAACGGTTTAAATCGGTTTCACCTTTTGCCCTCAGGTGACTTTGAATTGTTTGCCGTGCTTTTCGAAAGTGAAGTTATTGATGGATTGGTCTTTTCTGCTTGGTTGCTGTTGATGATTGATTTTATAACGGTCCAATAAAATTGATTGAACTTGTGCTGACCATCAGAAGCACGCGTTCGAGCTATAGGAAAGGAAGCTTATTGACAGACTACTTTTATGTATGCTCATAAACCACCTTAATGTGGATTTGCCCTTATGAACTACAGCATTTTCATTGCTTAATGAAATGGTACGATTCACCAATTTAGTCATGAGAAATCTTACGCATTCACATTTTTAACAAAGTGCTTCATAGATGACACTGCTTGCGACTGAGGGACATCTTAATGCGTTATAATACATTATACGGTTTCGGAAATCAGAGCGCCATCTACAATGCTTCATTCAAGGCAATAGGCGACATCACTGCAGAATGGCGTTTAGAGATCGATGAGTATAATGTTTTAATATCGGGTCACGCAAATCAATAAATTTCACAATTGCTATAATTCAAGCGAGGATTTCCTACAACAAAGTGAAGTCAAAATGGGATCTAAAATGGGTCGATAAACCAAAGAATAAAGATATACCCAGGACCAAACACTTGAATCTTGACTCCGATATTCTTGAGGAGGTTGTAATATAGGCTTGAACCTATTTTGTGTTTTGGACACGGTACCATGAATCATAACACAACCCATATTTTTTTTTGTACTTTTGCTGCTTCCCATTGGAGATCTAATTCTTGGCAGGATACCTTTCGGAACCTGGAGATTAGTGCGCTCCAGGTGCTGCTTGACCTTCATGACGCATTTAAGGATAGGCTGGCGTTTTTTTTACTCTTCTTAGTCCTTACCTGCGAGAAAGATACTTTCACGTCCCTTATAGCCTCTGATATCTAACCGTAATTGTACGCGCCGTGCCTATCAGTAGCAGGGTTACACAACCACTACAATAGCCAAGTAGGCCTAATTGGATTTTTTTCTCAAAATAAAGTATTTTAGAGATTGCAGGATTTTGACTTGGGCAGGGCACGAAAGCTATCCGCCTGAAAGTGCGTGTGGTTAATCTGCCATGGTGGTAGCGCCATCTTGCAATGCCTTTCCATAGTAAGGGATGTACAGTACGTGTAAATTTGTGCATTGTCGTCATGGATAGGACTGAATGATATCAGGTACAAGAAATGTAGCCTAAAACAGTTAAATGAATGCTTACATGTAACTTGCATGCAATGCTCTGCACAATTTGCCAATAACGCTGTTGTAATGGCAATACAGCATGGTTTGGGTCCCCCTGTCACGTACCATTCTGAGCTATGGTCACGGGGTTGTAAAAGTCTTGTCCAATAGTAAAAAATCACGCGGTTTACCGAAAACTCCAGTTCTGTCAGTAAAATGTTATAAACAGGACTTCATTGCTTGGCATGATGGCGCGCCATAAAACGTGCTGCAATTTGTGAGAATGTAACTATACGGGACACGTGGCTCCCCAGATAAATGACTGTGCGATTTTTCCATTAATTCGATGTTTCTCCTAATTGGATTTCCTTTCGGTTCATCAAGAAAAATGCGTTAGCGCGAGTTTGATAAAAAAAAATGTAATTGAGGTGCCATTGAAACGCAAGACCTATGGAATTGTTGCCTTTATTAATCCAGACTACATAATGAATGCGAGGCATTGGTGAGTTTAAAGATGTCGCCGGTGGTTACTGTATTGTTGGTATGACGTTAATGGCCTGGTTAACATCATTTGATAACTGTGCATGTGTGCTGGTGCTCCAGCCGCACCAAGGTTTTTATCGGAGTTTACATACTTGCATGGAAAAGCACAAAAGGTTAAACTCGGACATTATTGGAAAGTTCAACCATCCGCTGGTTTTATTTGTAAAAAATATTTCGTAACTACATGTACATTAGGTGTGTGAACTAACTGTTCGAACTGTAGGTTGCTCTGGCTAATCTTGAGCCATGTTGACCGCTCTTTGTGCAATTGTTTTTTTCCATTTAAAAAATAGCTTTCATTTTCTTCTTGAAACTCAAACGCTCCTGATTGTTCAAGCACCTACTGGCAGTGTGGTTTCTGCTGTAAAAACCGTGGTACCCGATGTAGAATTCAGAAATTACTCAATTTGGAGATGAACGATATATCTAGTAACTTGATGTTCCAACTAATATTTTTTTTTTTTAAACGCGCAAATAGTTTTGAAACCACAGCATGTATTTAAAATTGATAGATACAGCGTAATTGTACATGATGGAAAACTACTCAAGTGTCTACTATAGGCTTCTTTTTTATAGATATCTAATAAACATGATTTTTTTTTAGCCAAAAAATCAAATGGAACAATTAGAGCAAGCACCCTAGGTTCCACTTCCAGAACACCGCCAAGCGAGCGCAAAAGTCGATTCTCGGCTCTCGGGAGGTTGTTCAAGCCGTGGAAATGGAAAAGAAAGAAAAAAAGCAATAAGTTCGAAGAGACTTCCAAAGGTACGTTGGTGGGGATAGAAAAAAAAAAGGTCAATCGATATTCACGCGAATGCCATTTGCAAGTTAAATTATTAAAGAGGACGTCCGATCGACGATAATGCAAAAAAAAAAAATGTTTACCCCTCGTTTCTGATTTCAGCATTAGAAAGGAATCTGTCGGTGAGGGCCAACCGAGAAGAACTGATCCAGAAAGGAATTCTGAAGGGAGACATTTCCACTGCCAACGCTACGGGTACAATTAAGCGCAACACGCAGTCAGGTAAGAACGCCCACGTGTATACGTGATAACATCCATCAACTTTCACATTAAAAGTGAACATTCCACTGCTTTCACAAACTTGCTGACCTTTTTTAATTATTTAATATCGTAACTTTTATGATGAAACAAATTGATTGATATCCAGTAAGTTTGCGGCATCTTTTGGAACTGCGATCGAAGGTAGTTGAGAAACCTTTAGTGCGAAACAGTCTGTAGCCATCCAATATCTTATTATTACATTTCAGTTTTGCCAAACTTGGTTTCATAAAAATAAATTCAATACCAGCAGAGAAAAGGTGTTTTAAAACTTTATTAGACTAATTGCCAAAAATCTTCGTTCTTTCTATGTCAGTGAATGCATTCGAGTAGCCTTTTGTTCAATAGAATTTTGTGTTATAATTTGAGCTTGAAGATACAAGAAAGCAAACCAGTTTGCTGTAACTTTTGTGAATGCAACGGACATTTGCTGTCCCAGTAGCGCATATAAAAATAGGATCTGTCCGGATTATGCCTAGATATATCCTACATTTATGTAATTAGTAGTGAAGAAGTCAAAGATTAACATAATCATCATAGCATTGTTAGAATTTTTCTTCAAATATGAACAGTCGTTTTCAATGTTGCTAGTTATTAGGTGGCACTGTATTCATTGGACAATAAATCGGTGCCCCGTATGCAAAACGTTCAATCTGCTATCTTCGATCTTTGGCAGACTTTGACATGATCTGCTACATGTGTAGGTTTATTCAGAATGGACGCTGTACACGTTATTGGCATCATAAACTGCGAGGAAATTTCTCATTGATCACGTGACGTCATTTCCAGGTGTTGCGCCGCATTATTGACTCGGTCTAGGCAAGTTTCAGGGCATGAACTGAGCCCTTATGGCATCTAGCGGAAGTCCGGTCAACTAAAGGGGGTATTTGCCGCTCTTCTTTTTTGATGCAAACAAATTGGATCATTTGAATCTCATTTTGATACGCTTTTGGTGCGTCTTAAGGAAGTTGCCTTGAGAAACCCGAGCATATCGTGCAATTATTTTATCATTTCAAGCATGTAAAATATCGCTTTGGTGCGGCATAATTTTTCGATTAAACTCAGTGATGCAGACCGCATAGCTAAATGGCCTATGGCTTCACTTAAAATACGCGTAACTTGACCATCCTAAATGGGAAATTTTATTAATGACATACAGTAGCCTCCAAAGATCGGTCACTTTAATTATTAATTTTTTTCACTGATTTATGGTTTCACTGATTTTATTTTTTTATTGTTTTTAATTCGCCTTGAAACGAACACCTCCGTTACAAGTATTTCTAACGTAGTCTTGCTTGTAGGAAGCAGCGCTCCTTGCGCACTGATCGAATTTCAGAAATTGATAAATTGAATGCTCCTCATCGAAATTCTCGTGAAACCAAGCAGCGAACGTCTGGTTTCCTCCAATGAAAATACTGTTTTGAAAAATCCAGTTGCGGTGGCACACATTTCGCATTTCTGAGACGATATGGCCCTGTATTGTATCGCATTCGCTAGCCCTATTTTCAAGTTGAAAATCGATTGAAATGTTTGAAATTGTTTTCTCCGGATCGATTTCGGACTTTTTTTTTCTGTAGCAATTTATTCATGAGTTACGATCGCCGCGTGAAAAGGCAATGTTGCCGCTGTTTTTTCCACAGTTTTCCCGCAGTGAATCCATCCGAAAACCGAAAAAAAAAAGAGCTAGCGAATTGGTCTCGTTTTTCATTTTATGATTTGCTGACTTGATGCCTCCTGTGCGAATACCACCAGCTGGACCCTAGAGTGGCTCGGATGGAGTGGACATGCACCGGCGATATTGAATTTGTAAGAAATGCTTCAGCGCCTAAATGATGTGGCGACAAAACCATTGCCGTGAAACGACCAGTTTAAGGTCGTCTATAAATACTGCTGTTGTACAGTCGCAGAAAAGCTTTTTTATCAATTTTTTGACGAATGAAATGGGAGAAATGCATGCATGGTGCGAATGTCTTGCATTCTATCAAATGTATGAAGTTTCAATGCACCAGAGGCTGCTTTGCAAGAGAAGCTTATCGGGAAAATGTGAAACGCGTGATAGTTCTGTAAACTAAGAACCAACAATGTTTGGAAAACGTTTTATATGGGAACTCTTGACATCACAAGTTACTATAAAAAATACATGTAATCAGATATAACCAGTATTTTTCATTACGTTAAAAGTATTGTTATTTGTTAGGGCTCGCACGTGCTTCCTTTGAAAAAATGTTCATGGTATAGAAAATTGGGAAGTACATGTTCATTTCTCTTTACCGTGATTTACCTTTTCGATAATTTCATTGGAGATTCTTGTTAGGATCTTATTGTGATGTTAGGTTCTTGTTGTTATACGTCCCTTTCCTTTAGACCCAGGCAGAAGGCTGTTCACGCTATAGTTTAGAAATTCCATAATTTGTTTACATGTACTTCTACTACATCTATTTATTGCCGAGAGGCAAAAATAATTTCAATGAAGCATATGGGGTATTGATATAGAATCATGACATACTGTAGTCCATTTCAAATTTACCATATTTCAATATAAGATACTTTTCTGCGTATTAATCGACTGCTGGGATGTTTTCAGATTCCATAGTCTGCGATTGTCTTTGATTCTCTACTTTCTAATAACCCAAGTTTGCGTGGGTGGTTGGGGGATCCATGGCAATTTTCGAAGATTGATTGAAAAGACCTGCCGCGGTGTTTCTATCAAGCAGCCGAGGGACTTTTTTCCACGTATGGGAGGTGGGATCTATGGTGATTTCTCGTGCTAAGCACTCCGCTCGTACATATTTCTCATTATTCCCTGGCAACCGTATCCCAGTTGGATATCCTGCGCATCTGAAATTGCCTGCGCTGATAATATATTTATGGGATAATTGGGGAAATAACCAACTGCCAGATGATGTTCATTGCTGAAGCTGCATGTTCATGGGGCTTCATGAAGCTGCTTGAGCCATTGATGGAGCCTGCAACCGAATCTTGGTGGAATTACGGTTTTCTGACTTCTGATAAACTCAGTCGCGTTTGGTGACCGAAGCTGCTGGTGTGGTGGCCAGCTCCTTACCTTCTGCATAATGTTCCGCAAGATGTCAGGATTGAACCCAAACGATATTTATCTACTAAGTGGCAGCCATCTTTCTCAGGACCTGATGCAGATTGCGTGATTCTTTCACGATACCGGTATCTAAACTGGTATTATTCTTCAGGGATTTGACTCTTGACACAGTCTGTAACCTGACGCACTCAAACTACACTTGGCTCATTATGGGCTCTATGAGCGTTTTGTCACGAGAATCTCGAGGGTTTTTGGAAACATTTTGAGCCAACCTGCATTTTTTAGGCATCCGCTCTGCAATCATGTGTTAAGTTTGATTTTTGAACTTTACAACTGTGCTAACTGTTAAAAAGTTAGCTAAAATGTGGAAAATACAATTGTTTTCTTACCCGTTGGCTACATCCCACGTTATCGGGATGTCGGTGAACTTTAGAAGTTGTTTGATTTGGACCAGTTGGATTAATTGTCAACACCAAACCAATTAGGTTTCTTTGCTGGTGAAGATGTCAATTTTTCGCACTTTCTTCATATCAATATCAAACAACTTTCCAACCAGCTTGCCTCTTGCTGTGCTGTTTGACCGGAGATAATCGCCGAATTTTCGACTTATTGAATGACATTGTACCTATGCTGTTTTGGTCAACGCTTTGATTTCCATTGTACCATGTTTGAACGTACGTCCCCCGATTCCAAGAGATTGATTTCAGCGAATTGGATCGTTTAGCAACAAAGAAATCATTCTTTATGGCAAAAATGCGCGCCTTGCGTGCGGACTTCGCATTATTTTCAAAAAGATATTGCACTTGAGGGACTTGATCCTCGTTGCTGTCGTTCATCCAAGATCATGCAAACTGGCACGTATACTACTACAGTAACTACACTGAAATGCAGCACTTCATCAGGATCAAACGCCCGAAATAGGCTCTGTTATACATCATTTCAAGAAAAAAATACGTTGAAGAGTCTGTTGTCATGAGAACCTACAGGGTCTTTGAAATGTTTGTGAAAGACAACTGTTACTCCCTTAGACATCTAAGAATTTAATTAAGTTTATTTTAAAATAAGTGTAATAATTTGGCAGTGTAGTGATTGCAATTTAATATGGCAGATGCGCAGTTTGCTTGCTTCTTGCGCGTTATCTCAAAACGGATAATGCGCACCAAGGACTGTTAAATCTTGTCGCGTACTTCAAATGGATCATGTAAAGTGACATATACTGTAGATTGAAGTGCACCACTTCATCAATATCATGCGCGCAAAATAAGCTCTGCAATATATCATTTGAAGAGAGAAAAAAATTGAAGTGTCTGTTGTCAAGAAAGCCTGTAAGACCTTTATGATATCTTGGTGCGAGAAAACTTCAGAGGTTGTTGAAGACTTTGCTTATAGAATCCAAGAATTTGAGTTTTCAGGGATGCGTGTTTGACGTTTGCATAACGCATTACATCACATGTATATCCAAACAGTCACGGCGCAGTATCGACTTTTGCTGCTGTCCTCCATCAAGGCTCATGGAGAGTGACATCGAAGATTGTACTGCTGCACTCCATGGATAACGTGCGTGCAAAATAAGTTCTGCAATACATCAATTTGACGAAGGAAATAAAAACTGAAGTGTTGTTTGTTGTGGAGAAATCCGGAAAAGCGAAAGAACTCGCGGGGCCTTTGATTTTGATGACGAAACGTGTCGTCGTCCAAGAATTTGATTTTCAGCTTCATTATTAAAAACAAAATCCACTTGATAATTTAACAGAAGAAGGATTTCAGTTATTCTGACAGAAATTGCGCGTCGGGAGTTGTAATCTCGTTACCGTCGTCCATCATGGATCATGCAAAGTGACATCCGAAAAGTGCTACAGCCCCATCGTCAGTATAATCCTTTTTTCTATAAAATTGCCGACATGTTTGAACCGGTGACCTGGAACGTTCGTAGACCACTGAGCTTCTTTCTCCGAGATTTCAATTTTTAGTTTTAATTTCTTACGACGAAGGAAGAAATGAGCAAAACGCCACTCCATCGCGCTCTTCGGTATGCGTGACAGCTTATTGATTAAACTGACATTCTAATCGGATCTAATTGGCGTCTTTGCTCCTAATTCAATTTGTGATGCCTCGCAAGACACGGCGAGAGCCCTACGAGGGTTTTCGATCGACTCCCGGAGAGTATGACACGATTTGCATACTGCAGCACCGAGTCATTCAGTTGGACGCAACGGCAGTGTGCCCAATAACCCTTCGTGGTTCTAGCGCTGATTAACCCGCGTATACAACGCTTCCGCTTTAATTTCGATTAAGTGGCGCGGTGGCGCATGGCCTCGTTCTTGCTCCGCCAATGGAGCGCCGCGCTCGATTGCCATCAATGGGGCCAGTTTTCGGAGGATTGCTCAGCGACTGATGGACGGGCGCCACACTCTGGCTCCTCCAGCGCCCGGTGAGCCTCCGCGGCCAACGAGATTGGCATCGGCCTATTTTCGTAGCCATGGCAACTGCCTGATATGTGCTCCATGACACCGCAATGGGATCGGCTTGCTTCGCCCAACGTAAGTTTGTCGCATGCGACCTATATCCGGTTCCAGAAACTCACTGTAGACTTTTAAAGGGCGACGACCACGGGCCTTGTTTTGTCAAGTTTCGTATTTTTAGATAGCAATTAGCAAGCTGGTTAATTAGGTTTGGGATACTGTAGCTCAAAAATTGAGCAGTTGATGTAGCGGCTTAGTAGCCTATAGTATAGATTGTTGATGGTTGCGCCAAAACCAACCAATGAGACAAGAACGTAAGATAATTCCTCAGAGTTGCAAACAATTCGAAGTTGGCGGCCATCTTAGGAGGTTCTAGATGAAGTCAAATTTCAACCATTAATCGTTAACGTAAGTTAATTTAAATACAAAGCCACAGATCCGTATGGGCTGGATCGCTTGATCCAACTTCTGCGAATTTTCTGATCCATTGTCGAATTACATGTAAAAATTGGTTTAACTAAAATGGAATATTGACAGCCAAATTGTGATGACATAGTCAATTATCATACAACTATTGCGTCGAATACCTAAATTTGACGCATAGGGGTTTAGATATGCACATGATGCAATATTGATATCTGAAAAAAATTTTAAACCCTATTTTAGAATGAACTTCTAAAGTAATTGATCGAGAATTTTTGAATGGACGGAGATACATGTACTCATCTGGGGAAATGCCACCCATTAATAAATAGACGGATTGTCATCATGCTCAATCGAAGCACTATTTATGTCGTTGACATCCGTGCAAGATGATTGTTGATGGTCAATGGTTAGCAAACTGCAGCGTTAGTAGTTAAATTTAAAAATAGAATAAATTCAAAATGTTTTCAATTACCCATTTTTCCGTGCTGCAAATACGCGTACTTGGTTAATATGATTCCTTCCGTCTATCGAAAAAACGCTCAGTAAATTCCACCAGTGTACCGGAACTAAAAAATTTAATAACCTGGCGGATCTAAAATCCGCTAACATAACAAATTGGACGAAGAAAATCGTAAAACAAATACCTGCAGTGAGGTAATTTTCGAAAGCTTTTCCTGCTTCAACTAATTAATATTTTTTCCAAGGAGAATAAATCGTTTCACTTACACCTGTTATTTCATAAAAGAAAATCTTCCCGATAATTAAAAAATGCAAATACGAAGATAATGGAAAACGGCATTCCCTTTAGCGTTCCAGTTTGATTTCTATATTTTACATTTTCCCTAAATTAAAGAGAAGATTTATCTTCATTTGAATATATTATTAAATTGTTAAACAGCTAGCAGCTGCGCGTGAAACAAATCTTGTAGGTAAATAAAATTTGCAAATGCAAATATGACATTGACATATCGAATTACTCATTGTTATAAGGTTATGTTTAATGTTTTATGTTTAGTTACACCTTTTGAAAATTTGAATAGTTTTAAGAAAAATAGCATCACCTGATGTTTCTATTTAGAAAAAGAATTACAAAGTCGTTTTGGAAAAATTATATCGTTTTTAGAAAAGTGATATCGCTTTCCTCTTGGCAGGCTTTTATTTTCAGCAATAACTTTACTGTCATACAATTACGATGGAAATTTGGCAATCAAGTGTATTCGTTTTAGAGAACAGGAATGTTTTTCGGAGTTTTTATCGTTTTGCTCAGTTATTTGTTAGATTCGATAACTTGAGATTGTGTGCCCGTTTTATTAATATTATTTTTTTTTAATATTATTGTTATTAATTTTATACTTTCCCTCGACCACCCTGTCCTGACGGCATTATTCGATTTTAGCAACGCTTTATACTTTATAATTCCAGGCTCTGCTTTAATCGATTGCAAAATCAGATCATACTGTTTATAGATTTTACCAATTGGTTACAGAAGAAAACTTGCCTCGCCACGACATGCTTTCGTTTGTAACCAATAAGAGCATTGCTGTTCTTAATGACTATCATAATTGTTCTATTATTAGTGATATTGATTTCTAGAGCCATATATGCCAAGGCAGCGTTATATGACTGTAATTTTTAATTATAACTATAGGTAAGATTGATGCTAAATTAAGCTCCTTGTTTGTACAGGATTATGCTATATTAGGAATGATTTTTCTGCACTTTTACGTACAGAGCTGACATGTACAATTACAGTGAAACTTCTCTAACTCAAACTTCTATATCTCGAAAATCTCTATAAGTGGAAGAAAAAAAATTATATGGTTG
>JAQGAO010005366.1:0-13705 GCA_034697705.1 Ommatoiulus sabulosus
CCCAGGTGCGTCATCACGCACCTGGCCGGTTGTCTACCTCCGCCTGGGCAGACACGTGACGTCCCCACGCCAACAGCATCGAATATATTTTTATTGCGATAACATTGATCGATCTGGACCATTAATGTAATTGATCACCCATGTTAATGTACTTTAGGTAAATTATTTAATTTTTTTAACTTATTACAGGTTTGTGATTCGGCATGCGGCCCTACTGTATATAGTGCGTAACATCATGCGAAGATTTCTTAGTTGAACTTTCAACTCAGTGAATATTTCGGCATTTCTTCACCTATGGCATGATTACCCCCGACGGCAGCAGTAAGCAAGCAGGTTGTGAAAAATGGTCTCATATTATCGTATAACAACATTTTGGGAATATTTTAACGAGGGCGATGAAGACAAGGTAATTGGAAAGTTTTCTTATACAATTTTACTTTCAGTACGGGACAAACTACGCCAGTCTTGAAATTACGTCGAGTTCGATTTACGAATAACTACATGTATAATTGTTGCCATTGTTCGATTCAAGCAAGGCCAAAACTGCTTTCTTGCAAGTTCTGGATTTCTGATCACGTGGACGTTTAATTTACATGTATAACATGATTAGGAAGACTTTATGAGCCTATGAGTAGGCTGTTCATGTAAATGAAGAAAACTGCTTGGGTAATTATCACTATCCTAAGTTTGATGCTATTTCTAGGCTCTGCATTAGATCTTGGCTGTAGTCCTGGTACTTAAGACTAGAACTGTTTTGATAATGATTAGCATTGGAAATGTAGAGCATAATTAATAACTCGTCTTAGCTTATACCACGTGGTTGTTGTACTGTAAACAGTCAACTGTATGATGATGTTCCATGCAAGTTATGGATACCCAATCTCCGCATCGAATATCTTTCAAAAGTATCACAAAATCCTATACAAGTATGAACTGTAATACTATTAAAGTATATGTGCATGCAATTTGAATTTGACATTAAATTACAGTTATTACACAAAAAAATGTAGCTATATTTTATGGAGTATTAAGTAGTATGTAATAAGAGCTCCGCCAACCTAAAATGAACGAGGATACATTTCTAGATTATTGCAATTGTAATTGATAGGCTACAGTGAGGGAAAAAGTAATGTGTTGAAATATTTTTTCCCTCATTGTAGAATAATTTAAGGCAAATTAATATGTTGGCCAAATCAAAATAATACTTACAGTTAATATGAATCGCTTATTGACTGGCGAAATTCCTCCATATGTAAACGCGGCGTGATTTAATGAAATTTCAGCCAAATAAAGGGAGTAATGTTTTTCTACCTGCATTTGGAGAAACAAAACCTAAATACATGGAGTGATAATATTATTGCATAATGGTAGAAGAATTTACATTGGTACTTTGCTGAAGTTGGCAAGTCGATATGGATTTCTTTGTAAATTTCAGAGAAGAAAAAATCTGGAAAATGATTACAAGAAACTTTAGAACTTATAACATAAACCCTCCGGCATGATTAGGTTCGTAACCCGGAGCTTTTGGAGAAGCTATACAATATAAAACGATAGTTGCTTTTTTTGGAATGTCTTTGCGGAATGTTTTTATGTTGGATAACTACATTACATGTATATCGAATCTCATTAAATTTTCATTTTTTCGATATTTATGCTTACCAAAAAAATTTTGGTTTATCGAAATTCTTTCAAAGTAATTACTAACTGGTATGCTAAGTTTTATATTCGTATAAAAAGGCGTACAATGTAAATTGATAACCTCTACCTTTTCATTAACGTTTGACGCAAGAATGGTTCTCCAGAAAAATTTGACGATTTCAAATAGCATGTAATATCCCACTGTTAAGTTTCCAAAGGGAGTTGCATCTTTGAACAAGGCAGGTCTTGAACATAGAATAATGATGATGATCACCTGGCCAGTAGTGCACACGAGTGTTGTGAGAGATAAGATGTCGTCTAGATTGCCAACTAATTTGCATAACGTTTTATGCTTATAAAGGCAATTTCCCATTGAAAAAAAGCCTCTGTTCTTATTGGAACAAGAGATCCACGTATAAGCTTTGTTATTCAGTCGATGGCACATAACGTCTTGGCTTTCAGACAATTCGCATATAATACTATCGTAAAGAAAGTTTAAGGCTGCACATATAATTACGTATAAGGCCTCCATAAACATAAAATATGGGGTCAGAATTATCAACCAGGCTGAAAAGAAAATTATGTACAATGTCCCAAAGTGTCCTTCTTCGTACAGCCCAGACAAGCGCAAGGAATCCATTCTCTCAGAATAAGACATGTGACATAACATTATGATTGTGAGACCGACATAAAGTCCTAACCCAGCAAGAACTATTGTTAATCGCAACATGACGGTTTTTCTGCATTTCCCCTGCAACTCGGGTGTGTCGCAAACCGTGTTGATGACGTCACTCAAGAGCTGTAAAGCTGCACCACATTGTCTCCTCTTGAAATAAATGTGTGCGTAGTTAAACAAAGTTCCAGAAAAACAATAAATGGTGATGATGAAACTGCAGTTTTGGTTGAAGTTGACAGAATCAGGTTTCGTGAATCGAAGGTACATTCCCAAAAGGATGCTGTAGATTGGCAGTAAAGCTGAGAAACTCAAAATGCACACACCCCATGCACGTATGCAAACTGTTAAATGACATTGCTTGGCTTGACTGTTAACTTGTAGTCCAAATAGCTGAAATACAACGATGATAATCCTCACTGGGATGAAATGCTTCATTCTATACGATGCTCCAATTTTTCTCTCGTTGTCTAATGTCGGCATTTACAAACCCGCCTGTTGACGATCTGAAAATTTAATTGTGTCGTGGGGTCAGCTGTTTACAATTGGTTTGACAGATGGAGATGGCGAATGTTGTTGCTATTTAAACATAGTCCTGGACATGCATGTTCACTAATAAAAAAAAATTGATCTTATCGATTATAAAATGTTTATTACCCGCCCATTGTAGTGACTATGGACTATGTTAGTCATCCCATAGAAATAGCCTACATGTTCTTATAATCGTTCTCCAACCATACTTTAACCATAACATCCCCTTTTTCTTAAAGAAATTTATATTCCAATTAAGAATCAACCCATACAACGTCAATACAAAAGTAGGCGCCTTCCAACCAATACTAACTGAACCATGCCCTCTATGCTCACTCGACCTCCCGACCTGGCCACATCTCATCACGGAATGTATTGATCCCCAAATTAAAATACAAACACACAACCAGCTGCACACAACACATCTCTAATGCATAGGCCTACTATCAACCTCATATCCCTGGAAACAATGTTAAAAATTATTAAAGAACCACAAATATGGGTTCTATACAGAATAGCCACTAAATTCAGCAAACACGTAATTAAAACCATACCTGTAATAACAGGCCAGATAAAAAAATATTCTCCTAACCAACTAACCATGCCTAAAGGTGTCCGACACGGGCGACTGATGCTGCCTCTGATAAGGGCAGGAATTTACCTCGCCCTTTTTGGAGGCTGACACTGGGGCATTAACACTAACAATAACTTAACTAGATATAATTAACCATTATACTAACCAACTAATTCGTACATGTTTTATTCCAAACCATGAGATATTCCTATATTTACTCATATCAGAAGGGGCTGAGGCCCCGTAGTACATTATCTTTGTTCTCTTGTAGACGGAACATTGCCCTGAATAGTTGTCATGATGAACAGTTATTAAATTTTACCTTCAGGTGTACAGTAGCATTCGATGCTAATAAAATAGCTGAACTAGTAAATTATTAATCTAACTAAAAAGACCAATATTTATTCACTTGAGTAATTGCAATACATGTATTCAATAGGTACTCCAATATCCGGGACCAAAAATTGGACTATACTGCCGGATAACTGAATATTGAAATGTGAAATTTTGCATCATATTGATTGGTTTGATATAAGAGTGACAGAAATAACTTTGTTAAGCGTCAAGGACATTATGCAGTAGTTGCTTGCAACGCCGTTTGCTGCGTGTCTGGGTGCCCTGGTTACTACATGTAGATGATCCATATGTAACCGATGTTGTCTGAAAGCTGAACATTTTTAAACAAGAAATGAAATATTTTATATATTGATCTTTGCAAATTTTTCATGTTTAGAAATAACCACTTTATTAAAAAAGTTTTCCACGCGCTTTGCTGGAAAGCTTATCTGAAATAATTTGCATTTACCTACATGGTTGTTGACAAAGTTAACTTACCTTGAAATGTCCAGTCATAAGTTTCTCAAAATTAAGCAGTATGAAATGAGGGTTCCAGTAATCTATATGTAACGAACAGAAAATAATTAATTTTATTTCATATAAAGATAGGTGTAAACTGAGACTGTGACATCTTACGGTGAAGATAATTTGTTTGTTAATTGCTCGAACTCCGCCATAGGTAAATTTTGCTCTGTTCAGGGATGTTTCAGATAAATAGAGTAAATAGTGCTTCTCCTCCTAGAATTGACCAAAAATATACCGGCATAATATTCAGAATATTTATAAGTATAGTAAACGAATACGACTAAATGTAAAAAATCTCGTGCATGTAACTTTAAAGTTAAACTAATAAGTTTTTAATAACTGAAAATACAAGAATTTAATAACTTTTTAATACTAAAAAACGCAAATAATTATAACGTTCGATACAGCAAGCCATACGTTAGAAATCCTGATCATTTGTTGTGCCGATATTCTTTTTTTGGTTAGTTTGAGGGAGGATGTTATCTGCAAATATAAAATCGCACTATAGTTAAGTGAAATTTAACTTTGCTTACTGTGTTACTGTGCAATTGTACTGTATATACCTGTTGGTCACGGCATTTTAAAAATCAATTGGAGTAATATTTAAAAAAAGGTAAATTCAAACGAACCTGTTCATTGGCGTTTGAAGCCGCATTTGTTTTCCATAGAAAAAATAGGATCTGTAGCACTGTGTGCAGTAAAACACCCGCGCTTTCGAAAGGTAAATTTGCCACCCTAAATCCCTTACAAGTTTTGATTATTAGAATGAGCACTTGACCAATAGTAGATATAAGCGTGCAAGGAGCGATGACGTCATCGAAACTGCGAACGAATTTACTCAAAACCTTGTGCTGATAAAGGCAATTCTCTATAGAAGATAATCCTTGGTTGTAGACAGTGTCTGCATCTGTAATCCAAACTGATCTTTTTGCATCAAGCACCAGATCTTGTTCAAGATTTTCATTTATGATTGGTTTGCATTGCATTATGTCGTACAACATGATCAGTAGGTTGCACATGATCACATAGAGGGTCTCCGAAAAAACCATAAAAGGGGGTAGGATTATAATCCACCCAGACAGTATGCAGAAATAGAAAGCAGTGATTTGATTCGGGGCAAAAAAGAAGCCGCATGATTTCAAAACTGTTAATCGGTCATGATATAAAATGACTTGAGATATGGTGGACATTGCAACATTGGTTAGTATGACCAAGAGCAATACTGCCATGCGCCATGCTATAAAGCGTTTGCATTTGATTTGCAATTCTTGAGTGCAGCACAGCATATTTATAATCTTGTTTAAGACATGGAGGACTTCACGAATGGAGTGTCGCTTGAGAAACAGTCGGTAGAAGTAGAATAAGGTCTGGCACTGACAGTATTCATGGATGAGCAATCCCCAGTAGCGATTCAGTGGTATAACTTCAGAACTTTTAGAATATGAATGCATCTCCATAATACCTAACAAGATGGTGGTCGTGCATGTCACTGTTGACAGGCACAGTAGAAAAATCCCCCAAGCTGTGATCAATTTAGATGGCCAACCCAACTTATTGATGTGTCTTCCATAATTTTTTACGTCTAACCCAAAAATTTGAAATGTAAAAATGATAAGTTTTAAGCTGTTTCCACTTGAGCAACGCATATCGCCTTTCGTTCTCAAATTCTGGTTGGCAAAATATCGCATCTTCACAGCAATTACTATGTGGATTTTACTTCCCGTTGATTGGCTGGATTTGATTGACATTGACAATTTTGTTGTTAGGCGTATTGTGCATTACTTTGTTGACATTTAATTCCTTATCAAGGAGTACTTGAACAAATATATCTTTACGTATAGTACATTATCGATGATACTTTTTTTTTCGAGAACAATTATGTTAATTTTTCGACTAATTTTGAAACAGTATCCAGTATACACCTCAACAGTTCTTTATAAAGCTGGAGCTGTGACAATCTCATTACAAACGAGCTTGTATACTGTCTGCTTGAGAGTTGATAAGTAGGCCTACTGTACAACAAAACAAGGACTGTATGTTAGTCTACTTCTCTGTAACTAATCCAATAGCTTTATGTCAGCAAAACCTAAAAATTAAAAAAAACCTTCTCCAAAAACCAAGCGTAAGACAATATCTAAATTCAAAAAAAAATCTCGTTTATTAACACAATTACAAAAGCTAGCGTTATGCAATAAACGCTAATTAAAGATACAGGATATTTCATATATGAAAGTAATCGATCGTTTTTTGGAAATTAATTCGATTTCTCTTTTTGTTCCACGCACATCCCTGGTCCACCCTCACCAGCTCCCCCTGTTTCCATACAAATCAAACCTTCACCACATGGTCCAAACCTTTTGTAAGGCCCACCACATCGCTCACCAGGACCCTATAAGAGGTTAAAACAAGATTAGCTTCATAATGGCAACATTTTGGTTTTGACATGTCCATGCATGTCCGAATTAAAATTAAAAACAAAACAAAGTTTACAAACCGCGGCACATATTTTGCAGCATCCACAAATATCGTCGACTATTCCGTACTCACAACCTTCAGGTTTCTTACACCAGGCTTTGTTGCAAGTTGGTGAGCAAATATTTGCGCCCCCTCTGAAATTGTTTTATAAAATAACATCAAAGGGAGTATATAACGTACAATCCATTAACATTGAAGATGGATCGATTATTGCCAAATCTATATTCTTTTTATAATCCTAATGAATGTATTTTAAAAGCCTTGTACATGCACACCAAGGAAACTTTAAAGAAACGTTGTTTACGAAACTGTAAATTCAGTTGAGGTCACTGGAAGCTCCCAATTCGAAAAGCCGGTTAACTCACGGTTCGGAAACTATCGTTTTAGTCTCGGAAAGCAAGTTTCAGTTTGTTTCCTTGTCGTGTATCTGCTTTAATTAAGAGCAACAACATTGATGAAACTTACCGAGAAACCAAAACAATAAATGTCCAGGCCAGCAAAATAAATCCAAAACTGATGTTTCTGAACTCTGCAAAATAAGTTTTAATTGTGAGAATGATTCATAATTTTTAGTTTTTCATTATGAATTGGTCGGGTTAGGTATATGTGATGTTATGAAGTACTTTCATGTGTAAAAGTATAATATTCAGGTTTATTATCGAGAGCCTGCTAGGTACCATTTTGGTATATTATAAAACATATCTACAAGTACGTTGTATCAAAATGCATACCATTAGCATTATACAGGTACTTACCCATGATCGTTGATATCAGTTGTAACTTTAGGATGAAGCAAATTGCTAATGAATGATATTGAATACAAACTCACTCTTTCAATCCCTATTTATACTTATTAACCGTAGCTATTAACCCCTTATTTTTCCGTAGTTTTGGACAAGTAATGATAATATTAATGAATGTAAAATCAATTAAAGGGTTAATTACATAAACGGTTTCATAGCAATTTATGGTTGTTTACCTTACGCAAATAATTAAGTATTGATCAAATAAGCGAATTATACGTGTGATCGGGTTACTTTTATAATGTGCACGTGCTCAAAGCGCGTACACATATCGGTTCCTGGTTATAATGTACTTCCTGTACAAATCCAGGTTATATTGTTCAGAAATGTTTCCCATAAATCTATTCCGGATGCAAATATATTTGAAATCATACCGTAGTAGAATATAACGTGACTGTTTTAACGTTATTTTTGTCATCTCATTATATGTACTCTCGATGTTGTATTTGCCTCGGCATATCAAAAATAAGGTCCCAGACTTATGGGTAACTATCACGTGATAGTTTGCTTAACGATAAATCGGAAATATGCTATTGTTTTATTGATTCCAAGTTTTAGCTTGCTTTAATGCAGCTGTACACGTTGAATATGCTAAAAAATTATAAATAAACCAAATGATCGTGGACAAAATAATAGGCTAGCTACTTTAAATTTGGGAATGAACCAAGAAAATCGCCAGCATTGCTGTTTTAAACAACAACAACAACAAAATTGGCAACATTTTCGGGCAATTTATTTGGTTTTTATGGATTTCGATAAAACTTAGCGATTCCATCACTTTCGAAAAACTACCGATTTTACTGATTAGGGTTAATGCTGTCTTAAGGAATGCAGCTATATGTAGTTCATTTTCATAATTGGAAGGAATCAGGGAAACTGCTTTAGGAGAGTTGCGAACTTCTCCTTTGGTTCATGATACAGATTATTGCTTTTATTTATCAGAAGTATTCTGCTTATACATGTACATTCTGAGTAATCATTTCCTCTCGGTTCTTTATACAAATTTTCAAGATATACAATTCTTCGCTGTGCGTTCATTAATGGGCATCTGACATGAATTCGAAAATGGAACCTGGTGCCCTCGGCAGCTGGTTTCTATCACGTTATCCGCAATAGCCAATGAAATTCGACCAGAGTTTTTTTTCTAGAGCACGGAAATGCTTTCCTGTTTATGATATTAGAGAAATAAGGGTTGAATTTAGTCGTGAGCACATAGCTGTTGGGATAAAAAGCGTACACCACACCGGATCCGTGTGCAGCATTAGTTTGTAAATTGATAATGGAAAACTTGTTAGAAATCGTAATTCACTATTTTCAGTCTTATTTGTTGAGTCTCCTATACTGTATACTGTAATTCTAATAATTTGTAATAGACATCACTGATGATGTAACAAGTGAGTGTTTTAAACTAATGCAAATAATGATTATGGACTGATGTGCGGAAAAGCAAGTATGCCTTTCCACTTCGTAGTAGTCTTATTATTTCGTTATAATTTTAATATTGAACGAATTTATAATTTGAATGTTGAATCCAAATATTGAACAAAATTATCTATTTATATAATAATGATCAAGCAAGCATTTGATTAAAAAAACCAAAAAAACCCCTTAAATTTAAACTTTTATTAGGCCTACATTATATTAATTTATTGTACAATTTCAAATTTCTACATCAAATTACCTACATGTACATTATTAAATTAAAAGCATTTCGGATATGATTATACCTATAATATTTCGCCAGTATTTTTATCCACGGTTAGCCAAGAAATCGATTTTAATCCAAATTTTAAATTCAATAAGATTGATGCGTCAGTGCATGTGTCCATATACTGGACATAGTCTTAAGATATATTTTCATTTTCAGCATATGCCCTGTACATTGCCGGAAAATATACAATAGCCCATAAATGACTTGTATGTTCTGGTGACAGTAAAATTTATTGTAATTTTGTAGGAGGCATTTTTTTAATCAGACTTATTCAATAAGTCTCTGTGAATGAAACAAAATTGACGATAATAAAATTGACGGCTTTAATAAATACATGTAGGCCTAATTTCATAAGTGTCAATATTTAATTGTCAAGCAAAGGTGACATCTGAACATTGTATAGAACGTTCAAAGCATGATATTTAAATATCCATTTTTTTAAGATTAAATAGGGTTCAGTGTTGACGAGTCCACATCCGCTGGACATAGGCATCTTCCTGGGTAAAAGTCATCTTTTGAATCCCCAAAGCAAGTCAAATCCGAAGCGCAAATTCCATTTGTGTTGAATAGTCCACCACATGGTTGATTAGGGCCCTTTTAAGAAATCTTACATGAGACACGTCACACTTCCAGGAATTTGCAAGCATTTCTGATAATTTTCTAAAGATTATAATTGTTATTAAGTTTAGCAGAAACAGAGTTGATATACCTTTGCACACACTTTACAGCAAAGACAGGGATCAAGACTAAGTCCATATTTACAACCAGATGTTGATTGGCATAGACTTTTGTTACAAGCTGCACAAGTGAAGGCGTCTCCTCTAGAAAACATTGTACAACATGTCAGTTTTATCGAGTTTCGAACGAAGCGTTTTCCAACTTACTCTTATTGTAATAAGATGGTACATAAATATTCTATTATATGTGTGCATCTACTTACTGAGAGACCAAATTAAACACAAAAGTAATTCCGAACAGCAAAAGTAATCCAGTGTTGTTGCTTTTGGAAGCTGAAATTAATGAACAAGATACATTAGTTTGACTCATGCATGGTGTTGCTAGTTGGTTCATACTTGGTTTTACTATACATAAAAATGTTATTTATCGAAAATTATTAGCAATTTCACACATAAAACAGTCTGCTGATTACATTGTGAGAATCTACAGACTTTCATTTTTCCAGAACATTTTATACGATATTATTAATCTCTCATTTGTGTGTCTAGTTAATTGTGATAGTCTTTTTTGACATTTTCATGTTTAATTTTGAAAATTAATGGGAACGTAACCTACTTACCCATCTTTAGAAATCGTTCTTATGCGCTAGCTGTTATCAAAGCTTGGTGTATCTGAGCAAATGCAGGGTTGGTGCAGTACTTATTTCACTGCTTATGAAGATACATTATAACTCCACACCACATTAATGTTTCATATCCTATGGTAATGCATGATCGTACAAATTGTTCAAATGCAAAGAGAAAAAAACGATCGCATGGTCAGTTTGCGTCACTTGTCAATGCCTCGATAAAAAGGTAATAATTAATATCGTTAATGGCTGTTTTTCTAGGACAATGTTTGAATCGATTATATCTGCATAGAATCGATCGTACTGTATATAGCTTAATTACGAAAATGCATCTCATGCATAGTTTTGCTTCGATGGTATTAATTGTCTCGGGTTATTAAATTGTATGTCATCATCAATATCTACATGTATATGTGTTAATGAAGACAGGCATGTGGTGAAGAGACATTTGATATACATACCAGCTGTTAAAAGACTGATTATATTCATCTAATTTTCACATTCATGATTCAAGTGGATTCATAAAACGTCATAAATATTAAATTTCATATGGTTTGTTGAGAAGACACGTTGCACCTCAACAGAGAATGATGGTATTAAAACGTCATTGTTAAAAGTACAAGTTGCATGTAGCGAAAGTTTTTAATTTTGGACCAAACAATAAAAATGTTAAGGCCTATACTAACCGTATATAACTTGTTTATAAACCTAAACTTATGAATTGAACAGGGCTACTTCTGCTTTTTGTTAAAAAACTGCATTTGCGATGATGCGGTTTAAAATATTACATGCATAATTATAAATGTTATCTTGTGTTACCATTTGTTGATATTTGCATTGCGTTAAGAATAACGAAAAAGTGATATTGTGGACATGTTCAAATGCTGGTGAATAGTTTTATTGACATTTTCTTTAACTCTTTAAAACAAACCGTAAATTTACAGTATTTATAACGCAATCTACTGAAAAAACAAAAGTTTGCTTTCTTTGCTTAATTGACTTATGTGCCACCATTCTTAACCAGATTTACAGACACAACGCCCTGGATCATCTGTGGTTTGTGATCCTCCCACACAAACTAAATCCGATGCACAAATGCCGCTGATATTAAAGAATGCACCGCACGTTTCTCCAGGCCCCTACAGATAATTAAAATTAGAAGTGGAATTCTTTATACAATTTGACACAATTTAAATCTGTAATTTACTGATTGGCAGAAATCGTCATTTCAAACCTTGGTACATTCTAAACAACATTTGCAAGGATTGGGGTTGGTTCCGTACTTGCATCCAGTCGGTGCCTTGCATCTTACTAGTTCACAAGGAAGACAGTCAAGAGCATCACATCTATAACCGGATTAAGAAAGATTTCAATATTACATGTATCTTTAATTCAATCATTACACTAGTTAGTGGTCAGTGGGACATGTTAAAAATTCTACTTTTCAAACGCTATGTTCCTAAAGTTGTATTTGTTTACTTACTGAGCGATTAATAGTGCAACACCAAAACAAAGCATCAAAACTGTCATATTTTTGGAATCTGAAAGTGTACAAAAAATAAACTCTTTTGAAATTCATGTTCAAAATTTGCCTCATGCTGTATGTATTAAAGCAAACAATTTAAAACTTCATGGTACTTTTTACATATTTTAACAATATTTTCTAAATAAGCTTGTCAAGAAAATGTGCTAATGATTTGTCACGTATTGTAGTACAAAACTTGCCATTAGTTCACATACAACTTCTATCGTCTTATTTAGATAGTTGCATTACATTATTTACATGTAAAATCGTAAAATTTCATTAAATACAACAACTTGTCATTGAATTCCATGGCTGCAATTACATCAGCATAAATAACTTACCCATGCTTGTTACAGGGTGTTGCTTGATCCAATCTAAAATCGGGTTTGCAATTTGGCCTTTCATGCTGGGTTATATATTTGTACCGCAGTTTAATTTTTATGCCGGTTCAGTATGACTCGTTAGCCAACTGTTTATGCGTGAAAACAAAATGCAGATCAAATGCCTGCTATTTGATCAAGTTTAGTTTGTACAGCCTTAGTTTGTTTGTCAGGATTGGTGAAGCTGATATACAGGGTGTTCCAAAATGATCTGACTGATAAGAAAAAAGTTATTAAAAATTTAGTGAATACAGATAGAATCAAGCAGTTTTCACCAGTGTGTAGAAGAACTGAAAAAGTTTGTACTGGTAGCGTCGAAGGCGCGAATTGTCAACGCGATTGCAACAATCACTCCAGAGATGCTTGACAATGTCTGGCGAGAGGTTGAAATCCGTTTAGACATTTTACGGGCAACAAAGGATGCGCTTGTTGAGGTTTACTGATGCACATAAACTGTTTGAGTTCATGTACCCAATGGTGAAAACCGCTTGATTCTATCTGTATCCATTGATTTTTAATAATTTTCTTATCCGTCAGATCATTCTGGGACACCCTATACAGTGTGAGTTAGGTCACCCGGACCAAATATAGCTCCTATGGCGTAGTATACGTAATATAAATAGGTGCTCTCGCCGCTTTTTTGGGTGCAAAAACGACCGCAGCGCCGCCCTGTTGGTTGAAGTGATATTACTAAGATGAAGCCACGCCCATATTAACCCGTGTTACCAAATCGTCAAAACTGAACAGGCTAACACCTGTATCTGATTGGCTACCTGAGTATTTTTATACTGTATCTGGCTGTTTCGTCACGTAAATGTATATCTATGCATGCAAATTCATTCAAATCGGCTGGGTTTGGAAAGATAAATGGTGTAACTATGTCAATTACATGTATGTAGTATTTGACATTCCTAGAAGTGCTATTCTCTTGTTAAAATTTTATGGTCAAGTTTTCCTGACAAAAAAAATAAATTAAAAAAAATACACCCCTAATTGAAGCACGTCTCAAATGGCACTTTACTGTAAAGAAACCAAACACCACTGCATGGTGGCCGTCATTATGGGGTTATAGGACTATTGGTCCGTGTTACCTGACTCACACTGTATTCATCAGGTCATCCAGAAGCCAGTGCAAACCCTTACAAAAATCCGAAGGTATTTTTTAAGTTGTTAATAGGTATCAAGTTCATTTAGGTATCGGAAAGGTATTTTTTTGGTATCAGGGAGG
>JAQGAO010005367.1:0-13703 GCA_034697705.1 Ommatoiulus sabulosus
CTTTCTATCGCATCGTCCTCTTGGTGCTTCCGTACATGAGAAATCTCATGTTGAAACGAATCATGAAATTGTAAATAGCATGCAAGTAATGTAAACTATAAAATTACATGTAGAAATACGTTTTACTGCGCTTCTACTGGACTCTACATGAGATCAACTTTTCAAGTTGTGCCTTTTCAAAGAACCGCAACACCCAGCTATGAAGAAGAAGCGCTTCAGCAAATGTCTCATTCATAATCTAGCTATGGTAGTGACGTCATATCGCACCATATTCAAAATCCGTTTTTACCTTATAGTGAAAACAACGTTGGAAAACATTATTAAAGCAATGGAAAAAGTAATTTGTTGTTAATAAAACCATAACTGACCTATCGAGCATTAACCAATACACTCAGCGATGTGGATAACAAATCAGGTGGTGAACAACTGGCAGAACGGTGCGGTATAAATCCTAAGTTTGATGTTGACTGGAATATGAAGAAAAGACAACAACGCACTGAAAATTCCTAGCGTAATCCATATGCAGAGCATTTATGGAAAATGGAATATTGAAAATAAAGCAACAACTTCAATTACGCTTTATTAAATTCGATTTCTCTCATACATTAAGAGTCTTTAAATAAATACTCATTTGCACGTCCTACACAAAAACCATAGGAATGCAAATATTGACTGACACTCTCGCTTGTTAATGAAGGATTGTACTCTTACAACTACATGTATTTACCAACTTCAATTATTTAGGACCTTCTGGCATGGTTCAACTGCCCCAAGTCTTTACATTTTCAGAATGGTCAACTGTTAACCTGCGAATGAAAGGCACATCACTGGCTGAAATTCATCGGCAGAGGTGCATATGCCCCTTCTGGCATGTTTATTCCCAATGTTATAAATGCATTCAGTCAGTCAAGCACATTCTGCATTCATGCATTTAACACGAATTTTTTCTATGCTTGTAAAGATGACTCGCTGCACTGGCGGGACAAATGTTCGAAAAAATTTGGGGAATATGTGGAAAAATAGTCTGTCCCATGACCCTACTATTAACTCTATTTGTATATTTTATTTGAAAAAATTCAGAACGTGAGAGATCTTATTACCTTATATATTGAACAGCCCTCTTAAAATTGAAAACGAAAATCATACTAAAGGGGATAAATAAATCTCGAAGTAATAATTCTTCATTAAAACGAAAGTGCCTGCCAAATTACTTAGCATTTCGAGTATTAGGCCCTATACGTAGGTATTAAAATACGTACCTTTAAAGAGTCGATTATAAAAATTGGAATTTAGTGCAATTCTTCAATTTATACAGTACACATTTACTCGCGCGTCTGAATAAATACTGTTCATGCATGTTTGTGCAATTCTTCAATTTCTACAGTACACATTTACTCGCGCATCTGAATAAATACTGTACATGTTTGTGCGTTTCGTAGTTAGGAGAAGGCAAATGACCTTCACCTAAGTACGATCCAACAACCGTCGTTAGCTCGACGAGCATTATCGTCCCACATGATCAAGCTGCAAGCCTGAATATCAAACGGATAAATAAGAGCGAATGCTGTTCCTTTTCAAGTCTGTTATGGATCAAGTCCGCATGAAATCACATCAAAGGATTAAAAAGCATAAAGCTGCGCGACTCCGCAGAGAGCCAAAGCTTCCACTTACTTCATCTTCATGACTCACGCGAGCGAGCATTTCGTGAAAAGACTTATTTTCGGAGGATTCAGACATCGGCGTGAAAATAATCAACTTTTGTCCTTGGAAGTCTTTTCAATACTCCGCGACATCCAATCACTGATCGTCATTGATTTCGCGGTTTTTCGAAAAAGTCAACAAAAGCCATTCAAGAATAGATGGAGTTCCATGAGTAGACCTACATTTTCGAGAAATTCAACGAACAGTTAACGCGTGCAGCTTCTACTCGGAGATTTGCTTGAAATGCGGCATTTTATTGCGTAGAAACACTTTTGAATCATCAGAAAATTTAAATAGCTACGTACTACGAATACTTTTCAAATACTTGCTGCAACATCAAAGCCGTTTATCCAGCAAGGACTAGCAAAGTTTTTGTTTTGGAAAAAAATACAGTATATATAATTATTCAAGTTTTCAACAGATGTACATGTACTGAGTTGAGATGCACGGCATGGTTTCGACAGGCGCATTTATTAAGGAAAATATTGAATTGCAAATTCAAATGAGCATTCGATATATACTGTATGTAACGCTCGGATTCGTAGAAAATTGAATGAAGGTCGTCGTATACAGGAACATCCGATAGGGAAATCTGATAAGAACACCCGTAAAAAGCATTGGATTATTTTATTGATTTCTTGATCAAACTCGCTGCACTCTTCAATCATATCCGCTGAATTTTAACTGGCTTTAATTCGGTTGGGTTCATCGCGAGGAAGGTCTATTGAATTTTGTAACTAATACAGGGTGCGTTTAATTAATTCCGTTATCGACAAAAACCGATGAAGGTAATTTGGATGTTCAACGAGAGGATTCCGTGATAAACACCATCGAATTTATTAACATTGTAATACAATTATATTTTAAAGTAACCCTCAATAATCAATATTATTTCATTAAAAATGGAGCGTGATAATCAGATACATGTCAAAATAATGTTATCTGAAAATGAAATTTGTTCTTAATCGAGGCCAATATTAACAATTTACAGAGCATTATAACTAAACGTTAGAACCATCGTAGTCACAAGAGTTTCAAAATATAGAGATGGGCGAGCTGAACTGCAGAGCCGAGTCGAGTTTTGATTGGAATCGATTACTCGAGTTTCACTGACTCGTAAATAATCGCTCTATACCATTAATTCACTTTGAAGTAGCCCGAGGCCATTGTTGTTTGAGTCGAGCTAGCTTTTTTTTTTGTATTTGAAAATGTTGAAATTCCGAGCTTCACGGCTCGGAAATAGTTACCCAAACTCGGCATTTCAACACTAAAAAACCAGTTTCGGCTCGAAAACTCACCGGAAGTTCAGCTCGCCCATCTTTATTGCAAAACCGAACAAATCAACAAGCTGTACAGGTACGCGGACAACTTTTCGAGCAATTTTTGACAGGGTTATCAGAGTAGTCCAATCAATCTCCGTAATGTATCAATCGAATCGATTCGATGACGTCATCACTTTGGTCAATTTTGGCAACTCAATCGTTGACTACGAAAATTGCATAGACGAAGTTTTTTAATTTCGAAAAAAAAAAATACGTATGATTTCTACAAAATGGAATGCTGAATAGTGAGGCCTACAGCCTGACATTCAATTAATGTACTTAACAAAAAGAAATCTTTCGAAAAACCGGGATAAAATCCTGATAAATACATGACCAGCCGCGCTCGCGTGTCATTCGGTAGGGCTTTACAAAATGATTGATCTCCCTTAACAGAAATATTCTACTTTTTCCTAATGGAAATCCTAGCGAAACCAGATTGATCGATTGCTTCGGATGCAGGCCGATCAAAAGATAAGAATGGATACGAATATACACGTAGGTACGCTCCCATAAAATCAATTTAGATTTGCAGATAGGGAGAAAACGCGCATGAGTATATGGATTTAATGGGCAGAATCATCCGAGCATTAGCTTCTTCTGATTATTGAAAATGCTTTCAAAACAACCTGTAGTCTATCTATCAATATTTGCGCAACTAATCTAAATTCCAAAAATGACGTCACAAAGTCTGGTCTAGGCGCATTACCGGAATTGGCAACTTCTGGCAGCCATTGGTAGCCCAAAACGGCTCTGCTCTATTCTGGAGTTTGTATACTTTTTTACCTTTTAAATAGAATCATCGTAAACACTTGTAAAATCAAATTATATACTTAGATCTCCATGCACGTAGCAAAGATATATTATATGTTTTCCCGAAAATGGGTGGAGATATAGTTTAAGTGTACGTCATTTCTTCGTCGCTATAGTGTCATGCATCTATTGAGTGCATGTTGCATATTTCTATACACATGTACAGCTAGGTACTCGATTTACAAGAAGACAAGGATGCAACGCTACGACGCTAGGGCTATCGGTAAACACGCTGAAAATAATCAAGGGTGGACAAACAGCGTTTGTAAACACATGCAGGGTCGAACAATTTAAAAGGGATAACCTACAGCGCATGTCCCGTAAGAGAACAAAAAATTACCCCTTTTATAATCTAATTCACCTTCAAAGAAAATGGTATAATGGCCAATTGTTGGACCATATGGTATACAAAACACCCGTTTTCCACCATTTATTTTACATTGTTCCAAAAGGACTGTCAAAAAAAGACGACTATCGCTGAATATTACGGAGCGTCTGTGCGAAATTAAACTTAAATGCATTAGAAATGCCTCTCTTTACCCGGTTTAACTCAGGCAGTTTTCGAAATATTTCTAAAAATCGTATTCTTGAGCATAAAACTCGTAAATAACACAAAAAAGAACGTAATCAATCAAAGGTTGACAGCATGAAAAACATAACTGTAACAAAGAAACTGACTTTACGAACATGCTCCTTTCACTGTATTTAGATGACAACGATCAATTCGTTGTAAAGAATGCTTCACGCATCATCACTTATATATTTCATCGAGATTTTGCAAAATTGCAAATTCTCGCGTTTGTTTTCATAATGAAAAATACGGAGAACTAAATAACTATCGTCACAAAGAGTACATACTGTAGGCATAAACCAGCCTTCAGCTCAGATTGTCCACAATTAACCCAGTCGGCCCGGATCAACCAAAAAAGTTAGGAATTGGGTCCCAAAATAGAAAGCCATCAAAAACGGCCATCGTTCACATATACATGTACAATACAAACAACTGTGCCATCTGCGAATTCCATCGATTCCTAGAAATGAAATGCAGAAGGAAAACATAATTGATTTTCGGGAAAAAGGGGGAAGGCAAGACGCTATTCTGGAAGGTTCTCTCTAGCGAAAACGAGCCAACATCAAATGTAACGATTTCATTTCCCAGAATTAAGTTCGCTCAAATTTTCTTCGTATCCGAACGCCAGAGCGAAGAGACCTAAACACGAGGGGACAATTTCGCTTTTGAGGAAACCCATTTCGAGACTTTTAAGTGATAATTGAATGGATTCTTAATTCGCTCGTGAAAAGCGTGAAAAGTGATGGGCTCGAAATACGGCAACGAATCATTAAACCGCTTTTAGGCGAAAATCCAGTTTGCGCGCAACATCATCGAAGGAACATCGATCCGTGCGAAACCCAATAGCAAAAAAAAAAAAAAGGATTTGATCATTAACTCGAAAATTTATGCGAAGGCACGGCGATTGTCAAAGATTTTATGCGTACGTTTTAAACGGACGTTGGTCGAAGCGCCGTCGGTACGTCATTTACAGCAGCCAAACCGTTTTCAAATCATGCTCGAGGCAATCCGAAACGCTTTGAGGAATATTTCGGAACGGTATATGCGAGACGTGATATCAAAGACTAGTTTCCCGCATTGGTTTTCTACGTTATTTTCTTTTAAATCACGATCACGTTCAACGATAAATGAAGTGTCACGATTGACAAGGATGTATGTGTTTTTCATCTCCGTCAAAATTATAATAAAAATATTTTTTATTCCAAAAAAAATGCACAAAATATGTACAAAATGTAGGCCTACAAAATTTACATGTACATGTAATCAAAAGGTGAGCGAATCAAGTACATCTCAGAGTGCACCTGGTGAAAAAATGGCAGGTAAAGACAAACAGTATGCCCATATATTACCCATGCATATTTAATTTAGCGCCATTTACATTGCTATATACATGTACATATATGGCTATGCACGTCCATGTTAACTTTTCCATATACAGTATACAGTATATAATTTTTTCACCCGGGGCGTGCTTTAGCGCTTCTCAGATGTGTTCTTTTCAATCGAGTTTTAAAAAGAGCCAAGAAATGAACTCTTGAACGAAATGGCATGCACCATGTCGGATTTTCGGGGCAAAAATGGCACACGCTATCTGGTAAACGAGAATCCACGTATAGACAATATATACTTTCTTAAAATCTATAGCCAATAAAACACGAGAGAAGTGATTGATCAAGGATTCAGGGTTGCGGAACGTTTCATTTGGTGACACAAGTGCGGACGTAATTACACAAAGGCGAGCTAAATTGCGCAGGGGTGGCGTTAACTGCCTCCACAATGGCGGTAGTTTGGTAGCGCCGTGGTGCGGCGGCGCTTTTGTCGAGATCAATTACCACGGCTGAGCAACATACGGCGTGGCCGCTGAAAGAGCTCACGGAGATTGCCATCACGGAGCGCGATCTCCGGTGATGGATATCCGTTCGCCGAGGACATTCATCGAACGCGTGTCTCGGGGTGTGACAAATTCAACTTCTGGTTGTTCATTGGTTTGGGCTAGAAGCGACGCCATTGACGCCTGAGTTGGATCCTGCGCGGGATGGAATTGAATTGGCAACGGTATCTCGAAAGGACGCTAAAATGGATATTTTTCCCCGCAAAAAGGAGTTACTAAGGCGTGAGATTGGATTTTTTTCTGTGAAGGTCATCGTCAAATAGAGGTGGAAAATTAAGAATGATTTCTTATCTACCATTGCTGGATCGAAACGTGTCACTGCCACGGCACCTGTTGGGAATTAAGGACCAAGATGATTTTACTCGCTTAAGACGTCTTAAAGCGATGAAAACACCTTAAAAAGTTACCAAGGCTCGAAAGCATTTCCGTTATGAAAAGCATGTCGTATTTCCAGAAAATTCCCTCCAACTTTGGAGGGGTAAATAAAGTAACGATTTGGCGCGGAACATGATTAAGCTTGAATATAATGTAGCCAGGGTTTCTTAACCTTTTCATCATCATGGACCATGCACTTGCAATATTTAAACAATCTGACGGACCCCTTACAAACTTAAGTGTAAGGCAGGTTTATTATATTATTATTTATTGTTATTATTTTCAACATCTTCGTGGACCCCCAGTACCTAATCCATGGACCCCAGGTTAAGAAACCCTGGGCTATAGGCACGCGGAATCTACAGTATATAAAAAAGATGAGGGTATATATGTTTGTGGATTAGGAGGCGAAAAGTTGCTCCATAAAGCGCCTTTGCTGTGGTATGGGGCGCTTTCAGCATGGGGACGCTGTGGTCATGATTCGGTAATTAGGCCTATACTTCGTCGCTGTCGGTAAGTACAGCCCGGGCAATTCCGGGCCTTCCAGTTAGTCCATGCATGGAAATCTTCGCATCGATGAAAGATACAAATTATCATTTCTATCGTTTAGCCGAGCGTTGACGCTTTTTTAAATTCCAACCATATTTATTGACGGAAGAAACTCACCTTTTTAATGAAGACTAAACTAAAACATTAAACCAAAACACTCGGGATTTCTAACACCCTTAGGCCTATTTCCGCACTTAACTTAGAAATTATCTCGTGCATTCTTCCCTTTTTTCAATAGCGAATTACATCGATGACATCATTCGGCGTCAATTCATTAATGTTATACACGCCAAAACGAAATTCAAACGTCGAGTATTTCGAATTTCCAAAACGTTTAAAAGAGAGACGATTGTCTGGCATGCAATGCCCACGTAAGAGTTCAATGGTCCAGGAAATCCTAGGAATGTCTTAAACGACAAACAAAACCTAAACATCTCATATGCTATAGAGGGCAAACCCTGCTCATCTTAAAAATTGCCAACAGTCCAACAAAATCTTCCAAATTGGAAAATTCCAGTTTCGTAATCTCCGCTAGTAAAAACCATTTCGGGTCTATTTTTAATACAAGATGCCAATAAGTTACAGGGGCGACGAAAAATGGAAACAACTGGGTACTTAAAAGTAAGGCTCCAACTGAGATGGCATCTTTTGAAAGATGACATGTCTGCTTTTCTTTCGGCACAACAGGGAAAAAAAGAAAAAAAAAATTATTCCCCTCAGAGGTATATTTATCGAACCGTTTGCGACGATTTTGAGTCCCGTTTACAGCCCAACGTTTACAGACCGGGGTCGTACATAAATCACGATCACAGTTTCATAGGGAGATTTGGGATAGTTATAAATCAATAGGAAATTCGGACAGGATGAAAGAAATGAGAGGGTGGAAGATTTGCCTAATTGCAAAAACAAACTGCTTTGCAAAACCCCTTTATCCGCATCCACCAATGCCGCAGTGTTTCATATTGGACACGCGGAATTTCCATTTCATTGTAGACATATCTTCGTTCAGGCACATACAGTATCATCAAACGCAGATCAGCATCATCGTGGATTACATGTTTTAGTCAAATCCCCATCTGTGTTTCATTGATTAAAAACCGGACAAAGGGATTTTCGAAGATGTCCTTTATGGAAGGCCCCAAATCCGAATCAATGAAGACGAGTAACGCACCCTAGTCTAAAGAAAATGGTCTTTTTTCAAAGAAAGAGACCGAGTTTTTATTTTTGTCTTCCATTGACTCATCCATCCATCCATCCCTCGTCAATCTTCTTCCGTCACCCTGCAGGGTATCCCCCTTCACCTACCCCTACACTAGCTACGCTTACCCTACACAGTCCCCCTCCGAGTTCCCCATCCATTTGTTTTCCTTTCAAATGACAATTTCACATCTTTCAGTGTTTTCCTTTAGCGAGATCAAAAAATATCTTCAAGCTCTATTTTTCATGATTTTTTCTCTTCTCTTTCCAAGTGCTCTTCAATTCGGTAACACATAGAAATGTACAACTAGAGTTACATCAATATATGGGGAAGGGGGCAGAGGAGGAGGAGGAGGAGGAGAGGGATGGATACAGGGCCATGCATAAATGCAGTAGTCATATTTCAAATTTTCCAAAATTAAAATCGCTGTCCATTTGCTTCTACGCTCGTGACAAAGCCATATTTAATGATCTCTCAATTTCATTTTTCATGCCAGGAAGTACATTAGCAATGCACCGAAAGATCGAGTTTCAAAGTAATAGCGGCGGGCAGGTATTGAATTGTACGCTGCTTTTCCTTGCAATTTCAAAGGAAATTGCTCTAAATAGGTCTTATACATAGTTTCGTAGGTGTACGTTGCTACAGGTTTCAGATTTCCTTGTCCATTCTCAAATCCTCTCGCTCATCCATCACTGAATGCAAAAATGGAGAACAGATATCGATTTTCTAAATGGAACACACATCCCGCTATAATTTCATCGTTACAGCGATGTAATCCATGCAACAATTTTGCCTTTTTACATACAAAAATATACTCCAATGTTCTGCAGTAAAACATTTAACCCGACATATTCCAAAAGTCGTATACAACACACGTGTATATTCAGTATATGCCACTGCTAATCTTCACAACACCAGAACGTTTAAAAGGTATTTTCAGAACGGACTATATATTGACATTCCCGCCGCTGATCACAGATGGCGCCTTTTGAAATCATAACACCAGTTTTTAATTAATTAAAATTAACGCGTCATGGAAAAAAAGGGGCGCTGCTGATACAAATAAAATACATAGCCACAAACAATGTGATGCATGGTTTAGATCTTCAAAGTCAACGTGTGGTTTTAAGCCAGCTTCTTTCGTACAGTACCTTCTGATTTCCGCAAATTTCCTTATAAATTAGCGACTCCACATTGGTGCTTCAGCGTGTATATGCCGCGGCGAGAAGTGGTCACTATGGTCAAGCACGAGTGCAATTGATACGATTTAGGAGGCGGCCAGACAAAAGCACAGACAGGCGCTCAACATTCTCGACCACAAATAAAGGGTTAAGAGGTGGGTGGGTCAAGGCACTGAGAGAGAGTGCTAGGCGAACCATTTGAAAAAGTAAAAAAGCCGAACCACGCCTAAATGTTCGTCCGATTAACAAGATTAAAATATTTGAATATTCCGACAGCCATTGCAATTGCAAATAAATTTGAAAACAAATTATGGAGCTTCAGCTTTTCCAGTCGCTCGCATACAAATGCAAGTTCAAGCAGCGTGCGAGTATTAGACACATTTCAACCTTTTTTTGAGTGCAGAAAAATAGCGAACTGAAAATTGTTTTCCATGACATATGCAGATAGTGAAATACTTATGCGTAAAAGCCTTTTAAAAGTATGATTTACTCGTGTAAGCATCTTAAGAGCGCCTCCTGGAGAGCTGGTGTCTGTGGGTGGGGAGTCTGGCTAGTGTCGCGCTCCTTAATAATAATGAATTACAAATGCATTTTCCTAGAAAGCATATGTAAGATAAATTCAAAATTAACATCAATCAACGAGTGCCAGCCGGGTCTTCCACTCCATTGACATTTTTAAGAATTAAGATACAAGCACCGCGGAGTTCCCAAAAAAGCGAACAAGTTGGGAATCCCTCTTTTGTTTTGTCAATTGTCCGCGAGTGGCGCTGCATGAGCGTTTATGCATTTAACGAGTTTAAATTTCATATTATACGAGACTCACAAAGATGAGTACTACAAAATAAAGGGAAAAAAAATGCCACAAATGAATGAATTAAAACAAAAATTAAAACTTTGTAATAATTTAATTCGAAATAGTTTGCAATAAAAGATTGCCTTCAAATCACATTCGCACACCCTGCATGAATTTCCTAGTTCGCAAATCTTTTTAGGACCTGGTCCCTTGAATGTGTTGCAAGCACGCAACAATTTTGATAAATAATCCAGTTTCCCCCCGCCTTTTTAAATTCTGCGTTAATACCAATTTCATTGTTGAGAGAGCAATGACATCTCAAGTTATAAAAACAGCATTTCCCAAAATGTCGGTGCTAATCTAATAGCGACTGAAAGGCATAAGATAATGTATGGGTATACTCGTGAATTAAGACGCACGGAGGCTTATGTTGGATGATGGTGAACCACGTTCAACATCATAACGACTATTATCAAGATGGCCGCCATCGCAGAACACAAATGTCAACTAGTTTTTGGAATTGCTAGCAATAGTGCCTGACCTTTTAAAGATAGTTATATGTCACATTAAATCGATCCACGAAGGGGATTTAGTAAATGCCATTCCACGCTTTTGCCCTATCACGAGTGCAAATAAGCCGTCTGTTAAATTTTTTTTTCATACATTGCATAGACTTTAAAACTGCTCTATGCATGAATTAATAATTCCACGATCCCATTCAGCGAAATTTTATGCACTTAGAGCTCTGAAACTAGTCTGGCGAGACAAATCCACACTAACGAGGATGAAGGATTTTATCATCGCGTTGGCAAAAGAGACGTTACCGGGACAATATTTAAAAGATATGTGGATTTAGAAGATTTCAGATCGTGATGCTATCCCTTATAAGAGTGCAAAAAAAAAAGAACAAAAAAGATCAAGCTCGTGCTTAAACATTACGCCTGACAGTGGTGTCATCTTGCGGCGACATAATTCAGCGTTGGTGACTGCCTTATATTTTATAGAAAAAGCAAGCGTAAAAATTTACTAAACAGCGATCTAGCAGTTCATGGTACAACCGTAAGTCCATACTAAGGGCACTGGAATGATTTATCCCTACAGCTGGCGACACTAACGAGCCCCATTTAATTATCATTACAAACCTACGTACAAATAATTAAAATCCTCGTAAATAAACAGCCCTGCTGCTAATTTGCCAGCACCCTAGTTTCAGGGCGACTAAATTCTCCAATTTTTTTTTCTTCCTCGCAGATAAAACGATGTGAGGATTAGCTAAGTTTCCTTAAGTATATTAACGTGTTCAGTAAATAGATGTTTAGGGATTATCCTTATCCGAGATGTGGAACCTTTTATCAATTCACCGTCTTCTCCTGGCCCTTTTTTTATTTCTTTCAACATTTAAACATTTTTCTTTTGTAAGGTTCGTGTGTCGGTCCATGTTTTCGGTTTAGGGGGGATGAAAACAGGTTTCAGCTTTTGTGTTGAACGTTGAGGGGGAGCTTATAGGCTGTACATTAACAAGAAGCGCTCTCATACTCATTTATAATAAGTTTTGTTTCACTTTGGTGTCTCACTCTTATCTCTACGGCAAAAAAGACTAATTTTTTAATGGTTTTTTTCTTCCTCTCTCTCCCTCTCCAGAAATTCTTTTGTTATGAAAAGAGATTGAATGTATAAATCCAGCCATTCCCTGGTGGCGAACTGGATCCAAAATGGCCGACGCGAGTAGCATCTTCTGGGTCTTTAAAAATGGAGGGGAAGACGAAAATTTATGACCGACCCGAGCGCCGCATTTTAGATGCCATTAATCCTGGCTGTAAATTTCCGTCCTGGAGACAAATTTCGCGGCGATTTGGTGGGCCCGAATTCAACAGGGGGGCGAAATGGCACTCATATTTGCACGTCCGGATGACAACAAACAAACAAGACGAACAGCGCTATAAAGCCGCTCGGGAAAAAACGAGCGCAGATTATGCAAATCCAGAGCTTAACGCATAAACCATCGCGTGGATTAATGGCGTAAGAAATGGTGCGTGTTGTTCGCCTGACACAATTGCAACAAATCGAAGCTCTGGAATAAACAAGAAAAAAGTAGAAGAACAAGATGGTAGTATACCTATATATCTACAGTATAATCAAAACAAAAAAAACCAGGCTGGTTCATCCCAAAGATTTCGATGTTTAGGCACAACGCACCTCGAAGGTTCATTAAACAGCCTAAGCTCACCAGAAAATAAATTTTACGTTAATGATCCAAAAAAAAGGGCAGGATTCCGTCACGAGCACGCAACTATATACTGTAGATACATGTACATGTATATACGCGTATCCAGCTGAACGCATTCTCATCTCGGTGTTCTCTATCTAAAGTTAATGTATAGAAATGATGGGCAGAGTCTTTAACGTTCGCATGAATTACTGAAATTATTAACTCGTGCATTAATGTAATTTGCGTCATATGTCGAAATAATCCTGATGGATCGCCGCTAAGTTTTCCACCTATCCCTGCGAAGTGCTCGACTAAATCATCACTATACAGTTCATAGGGTGGGGTGAAATTACGCCATAAAAAAGCCAACAAAGCCCGATTTTATACAGTATCCTTTATATGTCACATTAACATGCATTAATTAATTAATTATCATAAAATCAATTACTTTAAAACCTAATTGATGATGCATTTATGCCAATGTCTTGGTCACATGTCTTGGTCATATGTCTTGGTCACATTGGATCGCGTACCCACGCGTTTTTATCGCTCCGCGTTTATCGCGTTTTTTCGCGTTTAGTCACGTCTCCTACGGTTCTTTTGATAGGTAAATATAAATATAATAGTGAGCTAATTAACTAGAACATAAATTACCCGACAAACGAATGTAAACATAAGGGAAAGAAGCACTTTGAAGCACGTCGTTGTCGTTAGGCCTAAGTGCAACTGGACAATGACGGACTGCATGTCCCCACGTGCCCCACGCATCTCTACTGGACTAACTGTCCAACTGACTAACGGACGATTAAGTATATAGCTGACAATTCCTAAAAGTTACCTCAACATGGCTCAAAAATCTGAAATGCAATGTGAACTTTATGCAAGTATTGACAAGTTGGAGAAGGTTTTCACCATTATCTGTGGAAAAAAATCTGCCAACCAAACTGAGAAAACGGACTTTGGGATTCACCTGAACAAAATCAAGTCCTTTTTTGATAACCACTTTGCAGTGGAAACAAGCTCCCCTGAAAATGCAGAGACCAACCGGGTCACTCTTGGATCGACCCCTGTGATAGTCGGACTATCACCCGAAGATCTGGATG
>JAQGAO010005368.1:0-13699 GCA_034697705.1 Ommatoiulus sabulosus
CTACGTTGTTGTTGAACATGAACAATATTGATTGATTTTTCCTTCATATAATAACAAATTTGAGCAAAAGACAATAGTGTATATAACTTTCAATAAAAGTGCAAAAAGGAAAAAAAGGGGGGGGCGCTTAATGAAGGCCCCGGCGTTTAATGAAGGTCCGGCGCTTATTTGCAAATTTCGGGGAAACCCCCCGGCGATTAATTGAGGTAGGCGCGTATTGCGGGTACGGCGCTTAATTCAGTTTTTACGGTACTCGTTAATATGGTTTAAATCTTTTTTGAAATTGCCACACTCGGAATTCGAGCTCATGTTCTATTTTAACCTAATTGATCCCAAAAGCGTTGACTCGATCGCTGAAGACCTTTAAAAGCGCTCTGAAATGTGTTGATTTTTGCTGGCCATAATGCATCGTTGAGGCCCACAAAAGGCCTCCATAAATAAATAGCATATTTGAGCTGTCCTATAGGCGCAACACCTGTGCTTTACGAGCACTGTACAGATGCCGTGTATATTATTGGAAAGCTATCGTCAAATTTGTGCACGTACAGGTTTTATGCAACTTTTTTTACACGCTCGTTACCCGGCGAATGGCTTTTTGGTCGTTCTACTTTCATGGCGGTTCTGGGAGCCAAGATTTTTGACATTGGGTATTTTATTATTGTTTTTCACTATATTACAGCAATATCGGGCGCTCGAAAATCCACTCGGCTTTCTTATTCTGTCCTTATCGAAATGGATATATATATATTGAAAAAGTATAGAAACTGGGGAAGAAAACAAGCGTCGAGTGATTGTTGCAAATTGATTTTGAATGGATTTTTTTTTGGAAGTGTAGTTATTGACTGCGTGAAATGCAAGGTGCGCGGTTGACACTAAGTGAACAAACATGGGCCCTGTTGTCAAGTTTTTTTTCCCATCGTCAGTGTCTGAGCAAGGTGGTTGCAGAAATGACTTTTGATGTGTTTTTTTTCTTCTTCTACATTGACTCAAATAACAACCTATAACATGAGTGATATTTGCTTTAAGCGTTGAACAAATACGAGTAATTTGGGAGTGCACTAGTTGTACCGTTTTAGTGCTTATCGATGAATAAAACAGCTTAGTTTTCAGTTGTTTCGATCTGCAACGATTGACTATTTCGCCTTCTGTATACTTAAAAATAGACTCCGGAGGATTACTGTGCTATCCTGCAATTTCTTTAACGTAGAACTGCATCTGAGGCTGCATAGTAAATGATGAAGGCATCATCAGAATTTAAGGAATGATGTCAAATTGAGAATTCAAGGAATGACGTCAAAATGAGAATTCCAGGAATGACGTCAAAATGAGAATTCAAGGAATGACGTAAAAATCAGAATTTAATGAATGACGTAAAAATCAGAATTTAATGAATGACGTCATTATCAGAATTTACGGAATGACGTCATTATCAGAATTTAAGCAATGACGTCATTATCAGAATTTAAGGAATGACATCATTGGACTTTAAGAAATGTAGTTATGAATGGCGTCATCATCAGAATGTTAATGAATGACGGCATCGTCAGAATGTTAATGAATGACGTCATCGTCAGAATGTTAATGAATGACGTCATCATCAGAATGTTAATGACTGACGTCATCCTCAGAATCTTAATGAATGATGTCATCATAAGACTTTTTCGCACATTTTTAGGACATCCGAAACTCCAAAACTACCCCAAGTCGAAAAAAGACGCGTAGTTCTAAAAAAAATATCAAGAAAAGTTCAGGATTGATACCAGGTGGCTCTAAATTGAATCGCATTATTAAATTATTACGAAATATACAATTGTTTTTTAATAATAAAAAATTAAAAGGCAATCAACCAATTTAAATGTTTGTCCAATCTGTCCTTGGTTCTCATTATGGACAACAAAAGTTTTTTTTTTACTTTGCTGAAATCCCTTTCTCTCGGTGAGTCATCATCTACAAAATATGAAGTCATTAACGAAGTCATAATTAAGGCAACATTTTCTAGTTTTGGATTCATAGCTCACCATGTACGCCATGCAGTTGTTAATTCCCCGTGGCTCGATCTTCCCATCATGATGTAGCACGCATCATCCATGGAAGATGATTCGCATTTAAATTTTCCTATTAACCGCGATTGAAAGGCTGTTTTTGACATTTTCTGTATACCAGGGGCATCTGCCGCACATGTGCGCGCTTCTATACCAACGTTCAGTTTTATATCCCAGTGTGTACACGTCAGGCATGTATATAGAAATGCACGAATCTATAATGCATTTTGCCTCTGAAAATATGCAGTTATGCGGTCGTCGGGTTAAATATTTGACGATGTGGCAACAGGGAACCTTTCGCCAGTTTAAATAGCATTTTCCACACAATTCACAAATGCGAGCATAACATTATTACGCGTAACGTCATGATGCGCAAACATATATTATTTGTCACTCCCTTCGTTCGCCTAATTATATTTGCCGGAAAAGTCAGATTTGCTAATGCGATTATCGTTCGTTTTTTTTATTTAATTAAAAATAAAATCGATGGATGACAATGATTGGCTCAAATTCGTCTCGTAAGTCAGAGACGCCATTTGCGAACGACCCTGAATTCAACGATTTCCCAACCCCCCTCCCCCCCGTTTTATCCCTTGGTCATCGCTAGACCGTGTAATTAAGAGCAGACCAATTAATTTCTCAATGAATGCCCGAACTACCTACTCATTAGCCTATTCCCCAATTATCAACTCGAATTATCAACTTGCCTGGGTGCACCAAAACTTGCAACCTTCCAGACGGATTAAAATTGGTGTAATTGCCGGTTTTCAATTGTTTTCTGCAACTGGTGGTCAAGCTGCGAATTAGACCCGAGTGTTTCTCCATACAAATGAAAGAATTTATAATGCAATGTCTGGATGTTTGAGCCGACTCCAGTAAATATTGTTTGATTAATTGGGCACACTGGGATTAATATCATGGCAAGGTAAAGCTTAAGAACAATTAACTGCAGTCTGGTTCAATGCGACGTTAGATAAGCCAGCTGCAAGCCCCTAGACATCAAATTAACTGAAATTTATACAGTACATGTGCATTGCATATGTACAGTAATGTCAATCTACATGTAGTTGACTTTAGGATGCGGACTTGCAGACTAGTCGTGAATTTTAACTGGTTTTGTGCGCGAAACAATGCGAAATTAATCTTAAATTTTAAAAAACAGATGGAGCATTTGCTTATTTTATATTTAAAACGCCGAATTTATGTCAATTTCGTTTAAAAGTTTGCAGTGACTACGTGATTTTTTTCCCCGAATACACTTTTATGAAGAAATTCCAGTAAATATGTTATTTCATGCTTTTTTTGTGTGTTATCATGATAAGAATTTAATATAAACCTTTTTTATGTCATTGAGACGTTAAAATATTTCGAATTTTCTTGTCTTTAGTAAATGTAACGCATAGATTAAGACGCCTAGCATCATGTGTTATTGATACATGTACTTATTATAATACCCATTCCATGTTTTGAATATTCTATTCTGTAAAAGTTATAACACACCTGCAAGGAAATATAAACGAAACTTGGTTTTAAGGCTTACGAAATTGGAAACTCGGTTAACGTAACTCGAAACTCGGCTTACGAAACTGGAAACTCGGTTTACGAACCAGGAAATTCGGTTTACGAACCAGGAAATTCGGTTTACGAACCAGGAAATTCGGTTTACGAACCAGGAAACTCGGTTTTCTAACCAGGAAACTCGGTTTTCTAACCAGGAAATTCGGTTTCGTAACTGGAAACTCGGTTTACGTAACTGGAAACTCGATTTACGTAACTGGAAACTCGATTTACGTAACTGGAAACTCGATTTACGGACCTGGAAACTCGATTTACGGACCTGGAAACTCTGTTAACGAAACTGAAAGCTCAGTTAAAATAAACTGGAAGCTCATGAGCAGTTAATATAACTAGAAACTCTTAATTTGGAAAGCCAGTTACAGTAACTCACGGTTCGAAAACTTGCATTTCAGTTTGGGAAACCAAGTTTCAGTTTGTTTCCTCGGTGTGTTCCCATCTTATGAGAAATCTGCAGTAAACACTGCATGCAGCTATTTTGATGGAACTGCAATATCCTCTTTATAAGATCATTTGATGCATGCACCCATATTTGTTTCGATTTTTTTTTTTGTAATCCAAAAATTGTTAAACTGACATCCGATAAAAGTTATTTTTGCTATGGCAGTCCCCTCCGAAAATATGTATTTCTTTTGGAAATTTTCCACGGGACCATGAAATGCTTTTCTCGACATGAATATCCTCACCATTTTTAGTGCTTCTGCCAAATGGCATTGATCAGATAGGTGGAAAATTGTTCGCTTTAAAGGTGCATCTACGACTAATTGAAGCTGCGTGACTGCTATGCATGCATATAAACACCCCATTTTCGTGCTAAACTAGAGGATGCGCGGCTCTTTTTCCACTTTTCTGTGCAAATTTCTCCATTTCCATGCAAATTGGCGCGTTGCTTTTCTCAACGACTGTGTCTGCGCGGTGGCAGAATCGGTTGTTAATTAAAGTGCCCTAATCAGACCTTTGCCTCATTAATGCGACATTTTCATCCAGGCACCTTCATTCACGCTGGCTTTTTCCCTTCTCGCCAGCCTTTTAATAGAAAATGCTTCATTTAGCTGCATCGTCTTCGGAAATTATACTGCGCCCGGAGCGTTTAATTGGGCGAGAATCGGAAATTCGAATCATCAACTTTTCGATTTTTTTTGCATCCTCATTCCCGAAAAAACGAAAAAGGTCGCTCATTAATTTTTTTTAATAAGTTGGCTGCATACGGTTGAATAATTAAGTTCAAGCGCACCACGCCCTGTTTAGTTTCTTAATTCCATTTTCAATTTACACGTGGAGCCTAGGAAACCAATTTGCATGATTTTGGAACCGTATGCCCCATAAAGGGTGTGCAAAATGCTGAAGAATTGCAGTACGTTTTTTGGTACTGAATTTCAAAGATGGATTAATACCAGCAATGATAGTTTAATTCTTATATACTGTACATGTATAAAGAAGACATGTATGTGGATGCATGGGCTTGTTCCGCAACAACTTTTGATCCACTCACCCGATTGCTCCCAAATTTTCCAGGGATACTTTTCAACACCCGAGAAAAACACTAGGGGGGTTAGCGATCCCGAAAACATTACCCCTTCCCCATGCTCGCACATTTTAAACACAAATACCCCCAATTTGACTCCCAATATGGCCGCCCCATTCCCTTGCTCGCATCACTTTTCGGTATGGGGGCGTTGCGGTCATCTTCCCAATATTCTTCCCAATAATGCCTCTACAGCCCTGGTACTGTCTTCCCATAACTCTTATATATACAGTATACATCCGGGGATGCAGATCGGGAAAGGAATTCAACGGCACAAGATAAGGTAGCAAGTCAATTAGGGTTAACATTTCCTTATACTCTGTCTTCCCGTAACTCTCAAACACAGCCCGAGCTTAGTCGGGATTTCCAGCTAGTTCTTATATAAAGTAATTATTTCTTCGTTTAAATCGTATCATTTACAACTACGTCAGTGTACGATAGATGTTCAAAAGTTTTTTAAAGCAACATCACCTGTAAAGTTACGGAATTTAGAAATTGTAATTATAGTAGGTTTGCATATAAGATTAATTGTTCATATGTTATTTTATTTAGGAAAAAAATATGCTGAAGGTGCTGCAACTTTTATCGAGGATTTCCCCGTTGTAATGTACCTTTTTTCATATTGTTTAATGTGGTTTTGACGTTATAAAGCGCGAATGCTTGTGAACTCCAAAATGTATTCGTTTTAGCTGAAAAGTTGTGATATCCGAATTCGGAATTCGTTTTAAACGAAATAAGTAACATTATTTGTCCATACCCTATAGGACGGGACTGGAAATGATGTGGTATACTCTCTGAAATTCGTATAAAGCGAGTTTTTTTCATCGATGTTCCACTATATGCCATAGGCTTTGGAACTATGTAAATACAATTGTGAACAAACTGATAAGTGCATCATTTTGAAACGTTTTATTCCAAGTTGTGTCTATCTCTCGAAATAGCTGAAGTTTTGATATTCAACTTGTAAAATTTGTTTTTAAGTTAGCTTTTCCTAAGTCATGTTTTTACCTCTGTACTTTGTGGACAGACATCCTGCAATTCGTTACAAACTTCTTTTTTATTAAAAGTTTAACAAGTTCAGTACCATCCACTTGAGGAGGTGCATCGAGGCGTTGGCGTTTTCCGCTAATTGCGCACTGATTTCGTTCATTTTTGCCTTTGATGTTGAACTTCCATCCTGTTTGTTTGTTGTTGGTTCATGGGATGCAAAGGGCGAAAATGTCCTTCTGAAAGGACAATTTGTTTGCTTTGCAATTGGCAATCAGCATGATTTAACGTGAAAGGAAAACAATTCAAAATGCGACAGCACAGGCGAGTGTGATGTGGACATTTGGTCCATTTAATGCTCGAGGGTGCCCTTGACCACTGGTGCGTGTGATTCAATTCCAGCGCTTTTAAGTTGGCAACAACGCGATCCTATGTAAACGTGCTGTTTCGCAGTAATCTTAATTCCCAACGTTTACTGCTTTGGTAAATAACTTGCCTTTTTAATATTTTCGCAAACACAATGCCATTGTTTGTCCAGAAATGTCTGCGATTTCTCTCCTTGTCTGAGTTTACATTGCATTAGTGGCTCAAATGTCTCTTGTCCATCTTATTGCAAAGCTTATTTGCATACACTGTACATATGAACTATACTGTATACTGTTTAGATGCAGCTTGCAATGCAGCATTATGGTTAGCTTACATTATGGCCACATTAATGATAATTTCAAATGCTAACACATTTCCAACAAGATGAAATATTAGTTTCTATTTGTTCTTTGTTTTAAAGAAATTCTTGTGACTTCTGTACTTGAAGAATTGTTCTGTTGTGTATTTGACCATTGTTTTGTAAATTATTCCAAGTTGATATATGTAACTTTTTCCAGAACTTGGTCACTTGCCAAGTGATTTTCTTATGTTGATCTCAATCACCTACTGTATCTATCGAAATACAATATTCAGGGTTGCCACTGACCTGCGAAGTCAGGTTGAGGTCAGGCAAAAATTATTATTTGGTGAAATGACTACCTATACCCAGAGGAAAAAGAAATCGAAAGTAAAATCCAGAGCCTGAAGAATGCTTATGTGTAGAATTACAAAATATTGTTATTGAACAATTCAATGTGCATGTTGTCAGGTATTTGTGTGCTTAATAAATAAAAATTACATGTTTTATTGAAGACTTTTTTGTTTTTTTAAAAAAGGAAGCTATTTAACTTTAATTTTGTCAGGCCAAGTCAGGCAAAATTGTATGAAAAGTCAGACAAAAATTAGAATAGTCAGGCAAGTCGATTTTTCAAATGTGGTGGCAACCCTGTTGCTAACAAAGTACGACACCCAACGAAATTGAAATGTAATAGAACACACATTTGATGCACTGCTTTTACACAAATCTTTTACGATCTGGAATGCAATTTGACATTGCATTCCAGATCAACAATCTGTCAGTGGTTACTTGTTGTTCAGATATTCCATTTCAGCTGTTCTGTTAATAATTCTTTCTAGTACGACACCGCAGCTATCTAGAAGATTGGCCAACATGGCATTTGCCATAAGGGTGAGAACCCACTGAATGCTTACTTTCGACGAGCTTCTTTCACCTGCTTAACTGCTTCTTGTTTCCAGCTTTGGGGCGCACAATGAATGCTGATATCAGGGAAATGGTCAATGTGCATGGTGACGCCAATGCATGCGTTATGCTAGATGAAACATTCCACGCAAAACCTTCCACATGCACATTAGCATCTCATGATGAGTGCAGGACACGTTTTTACGGTACATAGGCCGCATACCATCGGTGGCTACACTTTTGACCAATAGTAATCTGCTTTCAGATTTACAAAAAAGAATGTTAAAAACATTCTTGAAAGCTTCTAAGCTCTGCCTGGCTCGGCTAAGCTTTCTTTGTGTTTTTCCTCATTTAAAACGCATGCCGCATTCTTATTCCGCTTGGTGGCACTAGTGTACACTGAGTGGTAAGCACCTGCAATAATCATTCTGTGTGTTCTTACCCTTATGGGTGGTAAAGCACTTCACTTAATTGCATTTACTTTTTTTTCAAATTATACTTTATGTGAATGCCTTCTACATTTATTATGGAATTTTCAACCATCTTGAAATTAAACCTCAAAGTACTTCCAATCTTATGAGTTCAATGTCTAGAAGGTTGGAAGCAATAATAATCCACACAAAAGGCATTCGCACAAAGTATTTTTTATGAATAAAAAATATCCTCCAAGTGTATGAATATTTATTTATTTGACGTTTTATGATCTAATATTTGGTACATGTTATTTATTGGTAAATAATTTTAATTAAGGGTGATAAATACTTTAGTATTTACCTTAATGACTTTGGAGTTTCAGGGTTTCTACCGATCTGGAAAATCAGGGAAAGGTACCGATTTAATCGATTTGCCAGGGAAATTAATAGTAAAACAACAGTGACACAAATCCAAGAAATGCAAAATTTTGGTTTTACACCCTGTATAATGGTAAATCATAGCAGCGCATGTATGTTATGACATTGGATAATCTATTTTCTGAAAAGATAGTTATCGTCAATATTATACATATACTGCAGCAACCAGTGCATGTACCATTACGTAAACTTCACAACAAATCATTTATCGTTATATTCATGAGACATAACATCTGGTAAATTTTTAATCTGGCTAATCATTTACAGTGCGTTTAAAGGACGTAGCATATGTACTTCATGTTTAATTAGGGGAACTCAAGAATATAGATGAAGACCAGCAGTTTTGCCTGTAAGTAAGTGGTTTGAGCTTTTTTGCTGACCTTTACACGCGTTGACGTCTAGGTCAAAGAATCCAGTAATCCTATTGGCGAAGTTTTTTGGTGATTTAGTTCCCAGGTGGCTGAGTTTCCGTTTTACCAATAGGAATGCTGGATTCTTTGACCTAGATGTCAACGCATGTAAAGGTCAGAAAAATAGCTCAAACCAATTACTTACAGGCAAAACTGCTGGTCTTAATCCATTTTTTTAAAGTTATATGTATATATATATATAGTTTATACATGTATGTACATGCTCCACTTTTTTGATATACATATTAAGTTGTTTCAATTTTGCACGACATACGTCTAGAAATGTAGAATGTCACATATTAAACATTTTTGTCCTAAAATTGTTTCAGAAAAATGGAATGGAACCAGGAATCTACAATAGCTCTAATAACCTTATTCAAGAGTAATACATCTTTATGGGATGCCACATCGAAGGACTATAGAAACAAGCTGAAAAGAAACGCTACATGGCATAAAATTGGGGTACAGCTACAAAGAACCGCAAAGGACTGTGCCAAAAAAATGGCTAGTCTTCGAATAATATACCAGCGCTTAAGGAAAAAGGAATTAACTTCACGTAACTCGGGAGCAAGTACTGAGGATATATACATTTCAAAGTGGTTTTACTTTAAACATCTTCATTTCCTCGATACTTGTAATAAACCACATTTAACAACAGAGTCGTTGAAAGAACAGGTAAAAGTTATGTTTTATAAAATTTTTATTATTGATTTGCTAGAAACGTAACCTACATATACTTCTCCTACCAATTAACCAAGTGGCATGCAAATGTATTTGGCAATTCCATCACAAATATTTGTCACTCCCGTTGGTGCTCTGCGAGGAACTTTATTATATTCAGTGGAGTGAGCGCTGTACCTTCATGTGACCACCATAAACCTGGTATGCTCTCACCAGTATTTATGTCAATGCCATCGAATGTGCCACTTGGTGTATATACAGACATTGCCAATACATTGTTGCAAGAAATTGTATAGAGAAGTGCATGTAACAGTTACAAGGGCAGCTTTGTCTGGGTTTAACAGCATTGGCCATGAGAAAACCCTGAACACAGACACCAATATCCTGAATGTATTTTAAAAAACCATCCTTGCACAGGACAATCTGTAATTATAGAAGCATTCTGTTGACCTTTTGACATGATGCCCAGAGAAAGGTTTGATGATTTTTGAATGCATTACAAATGCATCATCGACTACAAATAGGTAAGGTATTGGTTTATGATGTCCTGGCAGTGGTTCTTTGGGAGTCAGATCCAAAGCATTGTTGACGAGTTTCCTGTAGACCAGTGGGTTTTTTAACACTCCTCCATCAAATATTTTTCCTTGACAGCTGACATTTAATAACATGAAATTGTAATAATTGTAATCATGATGGCCATCAAAACAATGCTGAAGAATCCTTTGTAGTTAAATTCAATTTAGCTGAAAGCTGGAACTTGCAAGAAAACACGCTTTCCATCAATAGCTCCAATGCTATTTAGAAAGTTTGATAAATTGTTTAACTCATCTGTGACCTTTAACCATTCAACTGCAGTGATTTGGAAACTTGAATATAGTAATAATAATATTAAACGTTGTTTATTTCAGTCACATTTATCAGATGAGGATGTAAATATCAGCTTTGTTGATTATGACAATAAAATAGAACCTCCAACACCAAACCCGCCAAGCCTTTGTGCTTCCAAGAACGGCAGTCTACATGTTTTTAGAAAACCCATAGCTACCCAGGCTTATAAAAAGAAGAAACCATTTCAGAAGGAAGATGGATTTAACCAAGTTGTGAACATAATGGACTATATTATTAAACAGCAGGATGACAAAACGCCAAGAGATCAATATACCGCTTATGGAGAGGTGGTTGCTTCAAAGCTGAGAGCTATACCAACTGACTATGAAAGAGAAATAATGCAGCACAAAATAAACAACATTTTGTTTGAAGGAGCCATGGGAAAATTCTGTGCACGAATGGGTGCATCCACAAGCACTGATCAGTCAATGGGCAGTGGATCGTCGGAGAATTCGGAGGACATTTCCCCAATTTTAAATGAAGATGGTGATGATATTAAGGTAACCCAGTCAATATACCAGGTTGATGGACAATTGTATTTAGAATAATATGAAAACAAGTATTAAAAATATTTTAAATTTTTATAAATGTATGTTGCCATATCACTATTTTCATAATATATTCAAATAACCCTTCAATAAATGCCCAGCAAATGCTTTGCTTGGACACCTTGAACAGGTACATCAAACTAAAAGAAGTCTTCTGTAGCGTAATAGCCTTTCTGAATGTGGTGTCACGTGTAGCAACTTTATGGCTTATCAAATTGATAAGATGTTCGAAATTGGAGGGGCACATTCTGGTAAAGTTACAGAATCGAGCACCATCCTCTATGTGCAGATCCGACATCACGTTGGCCCCATTTTGCTTCGTAAGTATTGATTTCGTCCACTATCTACGATGGCTTTTCTTGTAAATCCATGAATCAAAATTACGCATGCACAGGCCATCAATAAATCCTCTTCATCACTGTAACTCCGCTGATCCATGCAGGGTTGCCACTGACCTGCAAAGTCAGGCAACTTTGTCAAAATTTAAAGAAAAGTCAGGCTGAGGTCAGGCAAAAATTATTATTTGGTGAAATGACTACCTATACCCAGAGGAAGAAGAAATCGAAAGTAAAATCCAGAGCCTAAAGAATGCTTATGTGTAGAATTGCAAAATTTTGTTATTGAACAAGTTGTGAACAATTGAACAATTGTGTGCTTTATAAATAAAAATTACATGCTTTATTGAAGACTTTTTTGCTTTTATTTAAAAAAGGAAGCTATTTAACTTTGATTTTAGTCAGGCAAAGTCAGGCAAAATTGTATGAAAAGTCAGACAAAAATGAGAATAAAATGGACCAAAGTCAGGCAAGTCAATTTTTCAAATGTGGTGGCAACCCTGTCCATGCTAACAAGAACTAGATCCCATAGTCGTGGTACTACTTAAAATTCTGTTTAATGGGAGTACGTATATAGTCTTGACCAGCTTTAAACGCCCAAAAAGATTTCACTGCCTGCTAGGAAGTTCATTATATTAGGGTGACTGACTATGGGAAATACAAAACAATAAAAAGGGGTAAATTTTAAAATTTTAAATATTTTAAATTCTTAATGTATTTTTAAAGTCCTATATATTCTCATCATCATTTCTTAAAAAAAAAAATTTAAGTACAAACGTGCCTCGATCATCACGCCTAACGATAGTGCCAAAATTTAAATCACACCTGCTTTATGATGTACAGTGTATTGTAATAAAAGTATAATTTATGATGGGTGGTTGGTTTGGGGATTTTTAATGTTGGCCTATTTCTGCACACGAGGGCTAAACACCAATGCCAGGGTATTTGTCAACGTCACCTACCTGGGAATTTTGCCTACGTAAGAGCAATCTAACATATAGAGATCAAACAGGATCTACATGGGACCTTGATTTAAACTAATCGGAAAGAGCCACCACTCAGAGAATTTTACACGTCCTTAAAATTCTCACCAAACTCGACGGGGAGCGAAACCCGCTAGTTAGGATTGAGAGGCCAGCACGTAAAACCCGCTCGACCTTTTGGCACCGGTGATTTATGATAAAAAATAATTAAAACTGATTTATAATAATGAAGCAAGTTGTAATTCTCGAACACTCATTTATAATAATTCAGATTACTTATCTAAATCTTTGCGCACATTATATAAAGTTATCAAAACTGCAGTCCTACAAATTTCCCCTAAATTTTCACAAAAACTAACTTGCATACCACTAGTGAAACGTTCTTAATTCTAATAAATACATAATTTTTAAATTTGTTTTTATCTAAAGTCATCTTTTTTAAAACCACATTTATATAATGTAAAGTTAATTGTATAGTTATGTATTATGAAACAGTTTTAATATAAGCTGATAAAACAATTCAGGAAACAACAAGCCAATAGGAGGTAAATTAATTATAAGGAGAAATACTCAAAATAAGGAAATAAAATTAAAATTTATATTTTTCTTTGGTAAATTGTGAACTCAAATAACTCAATATCTTACAAATGTAGCAAAAACTACTCATTATTTTTAATCCTTAACTTAAATCTACATTATTAATAATCCAAAATTTATTCACTACATGTAAGTTTTTTCATGATTTCATTAACATTGTTTCATGTTTAGTGAAACATGTTACATTAAATGCACTTTGGACAATCTACTCAATTTAATGTAGTGCAAAACAGGTTTCATTGTATTCCCATACTTACTTGTCAACTGTATTATTCATATGCATATACAGTATATGTTTGTATATGATATTTATCATCATCATCATTATCATTTAACCATTGTAACATCGTTTGCTTTTATTTTATTCAAAAGTGTCATCATTTGCAAAGTTAAATTTAAGCTATCAACCGCTAAAAATTTAAATTGCATGGCTTTTTTGCCCATTTTTACGTGTTGCACTTTCTCTCACAAGGTGGCACAGCATGTATGTTGTGCATGCATGCTAAAATCTGAAGTGTCGATTCTAGCAGAGCAGGTGTTAGACTCACTGTCTTATTCTTCTCCCAGTTATTTTTCTCTTGTTTTAAGGAACCCATAATTCCACTCATAAGTGAGTTTGAAATTCACTTACCATAAATACGGAATTAAGCGCCGGGGCGCTTATTTGCACAATCCGGGAGACCCCCCGGCGATTAAATGAGGTAGGCGGC
>JAQGAO010005369.1:0-13697 GCA_034697705.1 Ommatoiulus sabulosus
CACAGACTTATGACTCACCTTGTAATCGGAAATCGGGTGGCAAGCGACCGGAAAACTAGTTCACTCTGCTCGTACCCTAAGACCAGCAGGGAGAATCTGGAGAAGCTTTCTGCGCAGCGATTTCATTGCTCCTAAACTATCCAATCTGTCATCTACAAGAATGAATCAGTTAATTGCATACTTGAAAAAATTGCTTCATTCAATTTTTCGTAAAATGTAAATCTTTCTAATCGTGTAAGATGTGAGGAATTTTCACAAGTTAAAAAAGCTGTAAATGGAGGACATGGGCACATTTTTATGTTTTTAATTCACTTTCTGCGTTGACGTGATAAGCCTTAGAGCATCGTAAACGGCTTATAAAAATCATTGTAAACACAATTTCTGTTCCATGTAGTTAACTATGAAATATGCAAGGCTGTATTCGTTTGTAAAAGTTGTTGTGTAATATGTTTAACGTTAATGAGTTAATAATGTAGACGTTAAACACAACCTAAAATATGATAAAACTAAGAAATGGCATGCTATACTTTAAGAAATAATGCTGCAATTAGGTATTTTGTAACACCCAAAGGTACTTGCTTGCCTCTTTTGAGGTATGTTGAGGTATTTAAAATTGTTTTGGTATTTACAAACATGTATTTCTAAACACTTATAAAGGTGTAACACCAAAAAAGGTGGAGTATTTGTGACAAGTCAAAACACCTTTTTTCTTTGTTCTAAAGTACCTTTATTTCTTAGAGTGTACATTTTAGAAAAAACAAATTAAGGCACACATAAATTCGTAGGTACTTCGAAACGTGACATCTGTTTACATTGATTCAAACTGACTGTTGTTTTATCCATGCAAAACACCATTTTAAATCTACGTTATCAACTTCCCTCTGAAAGGATAACTTTGCCTATTATAAAGACGTATCTGTTTTCTTGATTGAATGTGAGCTAATATCGTGATTTTAAGATTCCACCGATTTGACGTTGTGGTATATATTTAGGGGTTGCATACCAATATACATTTTTCAACACATGTAGTAGGCTTTCTATCATGGACTGATAAATGCGATTAAATTACCAAAGTGCAGAGGGATCTTCAGTGTATACTGTATACACTGTGAATGCCAACTTTTCTGCAAACATGCTCGAAAGTGTTGATGGCAGTGAAGAATATTGAATTCCCGACGCATTGCCGAACCCCAATGACATATCGCACATTGCTGTGCACTGGTATGCATTTAGGGCGAAAGTGACGCGTCTGTACTATATGGTGCAAAATTGCTGTTCCGATCACACAAGCATTACTGCGATTCCAGAATAAAAAAAAAACGTGATACCGTCCATTTCAGTGTTAATAATGAATTTCGTTATCGTGCCACATGTTTGCTTGTAGGACCACTTTGTTTGGCGCATTTCCTAAATCAAAAGCGTGTGTGGCATAAACTTTGAAAGTGAAATCTGTTCCACCAGACGGAGACCAGAGGCCGAGGCTTGCGGTGAATTCACTAGTCCAATTCAATATTGAAATTTGTAAGCAAGTATCTCGGGGGGTCGAAATTGGCATGCAAGACGGGGAAAAGCCGATCTTATTCGATTTTCCTTTGGTCGATAGGTGGGCATAGCAACACCTAGGTATCCATAGCCACTAAGGATTAGCCGGGACTTGCACGTTTTGCGGGACAGTGCTGGGGAAAATTGCCTAGAAAACTTTGACGCATTTCAATGGAACGCCGCGTCCGAAACTTATCAAAACCATTACTTCAGAAGGGTGAAGTAAAAAAAGGAATTCGAATAACATCAACGCTGAAAAAGCCGCATCCTTCTTTGGATGCGAGGCTTTCTGCAGTTTGGCTAATAAGACCAAGGAGATTTAGAACTCTGTTTTTTAGAAAATCTTTAGTCTGATTATACTGTTCCTGATTTAATTTATAAAATGATTTGGTATGATTACTAATCTAGTAATTTTAGTACAGGGTTATTACAGTAGGTAGTCCAGTTCGGCCCATAAAAGCTGAAGTACGTCCCTATCAATGCTGTTCACAGCAGCTCGCTGCAACTCGAGCACACAAAACGCTTTCTGCTGCATAGAAGCCATTTTGGATGGTTGGTTCGTGCTGCCACCTGGGCGTTTAAAGCAAAAGTTTGCAAGTTCGCGTTTTAAACTTGGAATTTTTCCCTTTCTTTTCGTGTGTCATTTAATATTATATTAACAATACTTTGTACTGGATATATTTTTCAAACCCGATGATTCTTTTGTAGTAACCCTGTACTTTATACTAAGAAAATTGAAAATTCTTACGCTTATGTGGAAAAGGCGTTCCAAAACGATTTATTTCCAACACGTGATTAAAACCTACAATTTAAAAGTTCATTTTATTTAAATGCTGGTATCAGTGAGCCATCTACAGTGCGGATCAACATGAATAGCATGTAATTTGAAAAACACATAGAAAATAATTAATGTTATCACAAACTGTATATTTCATGGTAATTTCTGACAATAACTTCTCTTCATTGTGCATTTCAGAATGGAGTTTCAAAAAGTTAATTGTCTATCTAGCAAGGGTAAGGTATAATTATGACTATCAGACAAAAACTTCCAGTTGTCATTCATAATCGTATTTTTATCTAAATACGTTTCTGCAAATAATAGATAATAAAAATGCTATTACTGCCATTTACTGTTATTGTCTTTCTGAAGCACAATATTACACTTCTCAATTCTGGGGTATGCGGTGCATGGTGGTCTTAACTTCTTGAACATTACGGATAAGAGGTCTCATTCCAACATTCCCCCACACTATTTTCTGTCCTAGCCGATCGTTTATCAAATACAATCTTGGTGCAGTGACGTCAAACCATAAGTGAATTGAGAACGGCAAACAACAAAGACGCGACATAATGCTCTGCTTTTTATTTTATATGCAATTTGATTGCTGACGTCAGAATGGTTTTAGTTTTTTTATGAGATTTTATCTGATAATCTTCTTAACACAGTCTCGTATTGCATGCGTATATGTTATGCATTAGCTGAAATTTCAGCAAGTGAAGCGTAAAATCTCACTATCACCCAAATCCGTATCTAAGAACACGTATAGCTTAGCTCACCACTGAAATTAATCCAATAAATCCCCTGAAATTTTGTTTATATGCTTTATTTTAGGATTTCCGTTTGAAAGAATTATAGTAAACCCATGGTATACAACACACTTTTAGACTTAAATACTTGCGTGTTATCATCGTCTCCACAAACTAAAAATACCAAAAGTATTTTAGTCAAAACGATCAGTTTCAGATATACTGTAAACAGTTTCTAATTAAGGTGTATCATTTTTGAGCCTATAGTATAAAGCCCCTTGTTAAAGGTTATAGTTGAAGTTTTCATATTCGCCACCTGTTACTAATGTTTTATAAGTTTCTAATCAAAAAATGTAATCTTGAGCTAAAGTTATATGTAGGATATATTGCGTCCTTCGCAATAAGTTCGAAAGTAATTTTGTATTGAATTAGTCCTTTCAGCTCGTATACTAAATTTTTGATTAAGGTTTCCTGTTGCTACGAAAGGAGTATGATTCTGCGAATGAGACTGATCATGAAGGACAGGTCAATTTTGAACAGTTTAACTGAAAATCTAAAATGACAACGTGCCAGCGTTCAATTTCCGTCAAGATTTTTATTGGTCGGAAAACATGTGGATGGCTTAGCAAGTCATTCACGTTTTAGTCATTTCTTCTGCAAATTGTTTTCTTCCTCAAGGGACTCTTATCCTAGCAGATACAAACTTATTTATAATTTGATAGAATCTCTGGGCATATTTCTGACTATTAATCAGATAAAATGACTTTCTGGTAAATGCACTTCAAGTCTTCAACCTGCACTATGCCTCACTTGTTTTGTGATTTTACTGTTATTTCCTTTTATTTTTTGCGGAAATTTACAACATTTTAAACACGATTCAACTTTTTCTTTTCAATTTTATTTTTTTCCCGTACAATCTGAAGAACATTTGGTATTATCTCTCCCCCTTGGTGCAAAGCACTTTTAGAGAGTACAGAAATAGAGATGCCACTATGTCAGTCTTTATTAAATGACAACAATCTAGCACACTTGTTGTCATATGTCCTTAGTAATCGATACTGTAAAATTGCTTCTTTTAATAATACTTAATTTAATCGTTATTTACATAAACCTTAACCGGTTTATCCCAACAGTTAATGTCACTTTACTTACTATTCTAAAAAATTAAAACTAAATACGCTCATACAATGCTGTAATATAAAAATAAATTTTATTGCATTTGAAAATCTCCTTTTGATGTCAAAAATAAACATTTACTTAAGAACATAAAAACGACGAAAATTTGGAAAGCTTACGATCTGGATTATAATTGGAATCCAAATCAATCCTAGCGTATCTAAATAGGCAGAAAAAGCATTTTGATGTTTTCATAAATGGTATTTCATAAATCTGGGCGCATTAGCTTATGGAGTTCGTCAGCTTTATCTACCATAGGACATTTTTTGATCCATGAATTTTTCATTACGCACAACCACTCAGTAAGAAAAACAATGGTGAAAATCATAAAAAATAACATTGTAACGATTGTTTCTGACTTCGCTTGCTTTTGTTTTTGAATTTTGATATAACTTACTGATACTACATACTGTATATATGTAGCTGATAGTGTATACTATACAAGGTCGTCTTTGTGGTCGGCAAATATTTTTTCGAAATTGCCTTGCAATGCAAATAAACATTTTGTAAACCATAACGAAGAGTGATTTTATTCCAAATAAAAATCCTATATATGGGGTCCCACAGAGAAATATACCTTAATAAGGGATCTCACATGATTCATAAAGCTAATGAAATCCCATTAAATTATTTGTCTCACGTTGTTTTACTATAGTATCATAACTAAGCTTCATTGATCACATTAGTCTCATTGATTTTTTGTATGAGACCGTGTGAGACGTTTCACTGTGAAAAGGCTAGAAATCGATGAATTCTTCATGACTAAATCAAGATGATGGCGGCCCGGTCTCACATTCATACATGTATAACATTTTTCCGATTTTTTTACTTGTATAGAATAAATGATATGAACAAAATTAAAGCCCAAAGCTTTTGTTAAATAAACACTTTTGTTATGGCCACCGTTTTTCATTAGGAATTAATGAGTGCGGCTTTTGACAAAAACCGAATGTATATAGCTGCATATTAGCGATCAAGTAGTCTGCTAATAAGTTCATTACAGCTATTGTCAGGCAGCAATAGAAGATAGCGTGGTTGATGATGAATTGCAACTCAAATAAAGGTTGCTACGCTTCATAAAAAGATGCTTTTGAAGAGCATATACAATATTTCGCTAATATTAGACAAGGGATAGATTTTTAATTGAAAGTTTTTGTTATCACTGTTCTTTATTTGAATTTTACCGGAGTATATTCCATACTCGATTTGGGCATCTTTATAATCATTGTAGTTGCTTAAAATATTTCGCCTACGGAATATCTGGGAGTGCGTTGAATTTTGTTTCTCTGATTTGCTCCAAGAATATACTGTGGTTGTCGATATATAATTTTTATATCCTTAATCACGAGTACGTCTCAATTTAGATAAACGGGTAATTGCTCCAACATAGGTTGCGTAACAACCGTAGTTCATTTATTCAATTCTATAAACACCCTAACTACACAGACATGTATTTTTTTCCTTCGTTGTGGAAAGACTTGACCGAAAATTTATCCCGTTATTGGGAATAACATTCATATGAAGATTGTTTGAGGAAAAGTCACGTAAATCTACCCCAGTTAAGAGGATCGAGTCTTTAGTTACTGATGACCTTTGAGAATCCTGCAGAGTAACACAGAACAACTTGAAAACATTGTGCGTGCATGATTGGGTATATACATGTAGTTGAACTTTCAGTAAAGTGCTAACTTGTATACTTGCTGCAATACTGAAGGATAAGCTAGAGCTAGAGTCTTGGCTATGCAAAACAGATAATGACAATCATACCGAGCGTTACTTTCATTCTTAAAGAAATTGAATCGTCAATAATAATAATAAGCTTATATCGTATGGTGTTTGTGTAAAAGATTAGATTCTTAATTATCCAATAATACAATTAACTACTGAGAAAAGATGTTCATGGCATAGTCATCTCAACAATCGATTTCAATCAATTGCCACGGTTCTTGACTTCAACCGTTTTAAGCAGCTCTGTAGCCCTTTTTTATTTAACTATAATTCTGCCTGGCTTTTTTTCGATGGTGTCTCATAATTTCTTCAGCGTTTTCATCAGCTCGAATAAGATCAGACGAAAGAAAAGTAGAAAAACAAATAGTTTTAACTAACGTAAGCCAGAAATTGATGGCTGTAAATAAATAATATCCAGTGGCGAAGGCAAACTGTTTTCTTGGTGAGAAGAAGTGCACGTGTTAAATGTGGTTTTTTTTGGTATTTTTTGGTATTTCTGGAAACCAGCTGTTTTGAAATTTGCACCAATAACGTTAATATGTAGGTTACCTATTTTTATCTCGAAAGTGTCTTATTCAATGAAATAACCATGTACATTTACTGTCTGCATGAAAAGAATAATAAAACTGCGTATACGATTCGTTGTCTGTCAAATTTCTGTTATTGGACAACGTGCATGCGTCAGCTGTTTTTAATCGAAATAGCACGAGGAAGGGAAATTGAATTTGCCATTATGAATATGACGAGCAAAACAACAACGTCAACTTGTTCTCATTCTGTCAATGAGCCAATTCATAGTGATCATTTTAAGATATAGTATGACCTTAGGCAAAGACGAAGAAGTCTATATTTTACATGTATTTTAATGTAATTTAATATATGAGTCTTAATCAGTTATTTTAGGAATGCTACTTGTATATAAAGGATGAATTAATTTGGCTTAGTTCATCTTATACTGGAAGCACTCGAGTAATTTTAAAGTTAAAAGTTTGAAGTTAACCATACTGGTATGTGCGAGGGAATATTATAATTTATCGTTAATTAATTTTTATCTTTAGAAGGACCACCCATGCAGATATCAAATGGGAAAGATTATACTTCAAGTTGTATTTTTGGATTTTATCATACGCTTAGATAGACAGGAAATAAGAGTCTTCCGGTTTTCTTTCCTCTAATGTCCTGCCAAACTTTGACTACAAGTAATCTTTTGCTGCCAGACAGAATGAAATTCGATAGAAACTTAAGTTTAGTCCAGACATCATGGTACTTTTAAAGCTTAATCGCATTTAAGCTGTTTAGTTAATTTTAGGAAGTGAGACGTGAACGTGCTGAATAGATGTGATCGGGAGCAAATGAGGTTTAACGCTAATTAGATTTCCTCGCTCTCATTTAAATGCGGGCCTGTCAAAAACTTGAATTCAATTCAATTTTGAATGCAACCACTCAATGTCATCACCGTTTAAATCAATTGGTCTCCTGCTAGGTGCTTTATGCATTGCCCATTACGATAACCTTTGTCAACTTACTTTAACTCGTGCGCGTACATGAGCAATATGCCTGCCATCCATCATCTTTGCTTATAATCAATATGTTGCAATTATAAATTACCAGGCATCATTTTAATTACGAAGTTCATGCATCATTTCGGCCTGCCATTTTCCATGGATCGCGTAATATTCATCAGTTAATAGGATATTTATAATATCCTGTGCATTTTATCTCGTTGTCAAGTCCACTTTTCTGATTATACATGTACTAGCCAGTATTTAAAATATGCTAGTATGTAGCATGCTTCGCTGATTAAAGGTGGACATTCGACTGTACAGTACAGGTGTTAGTTGTTATCTTACATAATATATCCGATCTCAAATGGCAAATGCGATGCAAACGATAATAAAATATAATTTAAATGTTTTATTATGACATTACCTTAAAATGCTGCGAAATTAAATGATTATTTCCAATTCACAGTTTAATTTTAGTTTTGGTTATATTTATGATTCATAATTTCATATAATTCATCTACAGTTTGTTTTACTATCATCATTTAAGTTCTTGCTATTAAATAACATCTGACTTATACACAGTTGCACATATATATACATGTATATACTGTATATGGACAGTTTTTTTACTTATCTAGAACATTTACCTCACTGAGTTTTACTGTATATTAATTTCTCGATGACCACCATTGAAGAAATTTCAGCAACTTGTGAACGCATGCAGAAAAGGAGGGGCATGATTTTGCTATAGGCATGGTTGTGAGATAAGCCTCTATGTTGAAAACGCTCTGACAATCGAGTTTTCGATATGAACTTATCAAAGTGCGTGCGTAAACATTTTTTTCCAAAACATCACGACAAAACCTTTACATCCTGCACTATAGCTTATTTATCATAGCATTTGCTATCGAGAACCAAATCCGAAAGACGCATTCGGAAGTTTATAAAAAATAACAAGATAGGCACACTGGCTTGACACGGCTTCAAATTTAGCGAAAATTTGAATCAGGAATTTTTCCATTTATAAATCAGGAAGTCCTACGTGAGGTGTAATATACATGAAGTGCTCAATGCATAATGTTTGCAGTTTTGTATGTGACACCATGAAAGTCAGGTTTTCTTGCTGATTTCCGTTAATCTAATATAACGATATTCAAAAAATTAAATTATGATAATCGTCTCATACACTACAAGAAATAAAGGTGCATACACTGCCATTTCACAAATACTCCACCTTTTTGTAAAGGTATAACACCAACAAAGGTACTGTCACAACTCGTAATACCTATACTGTATGTTGGTGTAATGATAAACCTTTAAGGTTTCAAATGTGTTACGGAAAACACAGGAAGTAAAGGATTTCCATAACACCAACAAAAAGGTGGAGTACTGTGACAGTTTAAACACCTTTATTTGCAATTTTGTCCTATAGTGTAATACAATACTGACCTAATGCAGTATATACTGTACACTGCTGTACATACGCTCGGAGATACAGTGTAGAAGAATAATTGGTCTAAGTAAAATTAGTCAAAGTTACGACAGCAACTTATCAAGCATCGCCCGCTGTAAAATTATAATTGAACCAACATGTCACTATATTTTAATAGCAACGAATAATTTTAAAACCAACATAAAGTAAATAACACATTTATCGCTAGTAACTGTCAGTTTCATGTATAGTTGTTAGGACGTAAAGGTCGCATGTTGGTATTCCATTTGTCAAATACATTAATTACATGTGCATGCATGTTTACGAATTCTGTAACAACGCTTAATTGCAACTTTGATGCATATTTGCCGCTCTAGCGAATGACAGATATGCGATGTTTGCGAGAATTCTGGTCTGGGATGCAGTTTCATAATCAGGTTGTTTTGACAATACTTAATCAATTTGTTTACAATTTATTAATGAAGCGAATAAAACTACCAATAGAATTTGTTGATTATGACCTGTACAGGACACTGTTCATTGCACATGAGAAATTTGGATACGAATTTACATGTATACAAGTATATCTACTATTTCTGTCCAATCAGAGCTGGCAATACAGACAGGCAATCTTTCAACATAACATCGCATCCGAACACTCATTATTCACTTCTCTTTTCAACAACTTTGTACAATAGAAATAAAATGAAAATAAACTTTCTCACCAAAAATACTCGAGAACCCTGTTCTGTCTATGACTTATGATAACAACAGAGAAAGACAGAAAGTCTCTCGCAAAGGCCAGGACCGATTACATTCTTTCGCAAACCCATAGTAATACATCATGACATACAGGCGGCTGTCATGGTATAGCCACTTAAGTGTGACAGGTTCTCTGTTGCAATTGGGATCATATAGAGCAATGTAAGGGCAATTACCTAGCCGAATAATGTATAAGCCTTATATAATTTATTAAATGTGGAACCAGAATTGCTGGGTCGCTTAGTGCCTCTGTTCCTCTTCTTCTATTATTAAAAATGTCTAAGGTATGATTGCATGGAATCATGTCATTTTCTTGGAGAACACGTGTTTCTGTCATGTCAAGAAAGAGGTTCCAACGCCATGGTAAAAATGCACCTTTACATTGTCATGGGCAGGCTTGATTTCCATAAGGACATTATCGATTTGAAGAGATTGGAACGAATAAAGTACTTTGGTTAGTTAAACTATAACACTGCAAGCTAAAAAAAAAACAGTAACTTACAAAGTAACATGATAAGAACTTGCTATTAAAATTACAGCAACTTGAGCAACAGGAAAATGCGGTATAATGCAGGTGCATGCAACTGTAAGAATGTTGAAAAATTTCATAGAAAGTAATATTTATTGGACCTTTTGATAAGCGATAAGTAATGTTAATTTCGAAGTGTATATGGCCATGTAAGTGACAACTTAATCTTTGTTACAATTCTAAATGCTAGTGTTACATCCCGCTAATAGCACTGCTCGCCGACAAGGGCCTCCTTTAGGCTTCAATCATGTTGATATTAAAGTGATTTCAGCAGGGCAACTTTCCCCTTTTCTATCTAGTAGCAACTGCGCAACAACCTAAATGAGAGAAATAATACTTAATGTAGCGTAATTAAACGTGCTTATTCCTACACTGCATGGCGCAAAAATAATTTTATTTCATGTAATGCGCGTAGGCATTTTTAATGGACATAATTAAACGGGTGGCAAATTTACAACAGGCGTTCTTTTCATTTTATGCGGGTTTCATATATAGCATTGAAAATGTAATGAGGCGTCAATAATACGATAATACAAGAGTGTAATTAACACGTCGAGTCAACAGCTTCGATTAAATGAAACCAAAATACGAAACGAACAGGAAATATGAATCAAGTTGGACATTTTGGCATATATCGTATACTCTAAATTCAAAGTTGAATGAATGTTGTACATGCATTTATAACTTTTCATACTGGATCTTCAACAATAATCATACATATAATTATATTTGTCTTTTCTCTTAGGATGAAGACAAGTTGTATTTTTGCTTTTCTATGTACTCTGCTGTTTTCTACGCAAGGACAAGGTTCTTTACCTCCGACTAATTGTGTATTACAAAAAACCTCTCCAGATGTTGGTGGGCAAAGTAATTCTGGAGGAAGTCAAGTAGTCTGCGCTTCCAGTGTAGGCGATCAAGAATTTGCATCGACTGGTAAGTTGAGATCAGTTTGCCAATCTTTAATGTTCGGTTTTTCATTGGGGCAATAAGAAATCATTGCAGCTGTTGACTGGCAACGAGCCATGTGCAATTAAGAGTTATGTTTCACGCGATGGTAATTTAATTACAAAAGCGACACGTCATTCCTCATCAGTGGTTAAAATCAAATATGTTGTCTATCGTTATTGGGTTTCGCTCATATACGCTTTCTCCACAACAAATGTTCAGCAATATATGGTATAAGATAGCATTTCAAATATAATAACTTGCGAAACATTGGATGGCATATTATTGTGAATAGGCCTGCAGGCTGCCCGTCTGTTCGAATTCTTTGCAAAGCTGTGCTTTTTCTTAGAAAAATTGTTTTTTTCTCGTAAGCTTCCTCGAAAAATTGCTAACATCGATTTATGACCAAACCCAACCCAATAAATTGCCAGCAATGCCAATTCATGGATTAGATGCGAACAAATGTATACCCTCTGGATAAGGCATACCAGATGTTGTAAATTCATGTAGGCCTACACTGATCTATACTCAATCCTCTCGTAAAAGTAATTGAAACTTACTAAGCTTCTGTAGTCTTTGTGCTATTTAATTAGGTATTTGGAAAATCGAATACACGGTTAAGGTATGTATATACGTGCTATAGCGTTTATGTAAAGTCAACTTACTTGATGTATTTGATTTTTTAATTTAACAAACAATTGCACGAATGCAATTTACATGGATGTGTTACAGACAGCTGTCTTGTTTATGTGAGATTTTCTTTGTAACAAAGGACTTTTGTAGCTTGCAATATGACAAAGACCATCGGATAATAATATTGCATTGAAAATTAAATACTTATTTGTTGTAATTAAACGAAATCCAGATAATTTGTGTGCGTTTAAAATTTGCTAGCAATTTTTAAATTAATCCGATTAAATTTTTCTTTGACTTCTAGAGCTCTATACACAAAGTACATGCAAGTACAGTAGATATTTAAGGTAGGCTACGTGTATGCAAACGGCATTATTAACCAAATTTCCATCTCGCATAATTAATGTTACCCTAACAACAATGCAATATAAGCGAAACTGCATACATATTTAAAAAAATAAATAATATGAAGCAGCGTTTTGAAAGCAGTCTATTATTTATTCAAAAGTACTAGACCATTATGCATGTGAATACAGTACACATCTGAATTAGACCGTACTTACACAATCTACTGTATCTGAAATACATGTTCATAAGGTAGCTGAAGTAACATACTGTATGTTATTTATTAAAATGATGAGAACGGGTGATGGTTTTTTTTTGGCTTAATTCACTTCTCAATTAGAGTTTTTTTTTACACGCAAAATAAATTCAGGAGTAAACGTTTTGATATAAAATGACCCTTGAGAAACTTAAATATTAATAAATGTTAAAGTAGTTTTGATCACCTAACATTCTAACTGAATTCGGTAAAGTATATACAGACACGATAAAATGCGGCACGAATTCCTTTTTTTACCCGGAACGCAAGAGTCACTTGGAATTTACCAGCAGGGTCCTATGAGTAACCATAATTGAACAAGCGTAGAAATTCTTGATTAAACGTCTTAATTCGTAGTGTTCGTCCTGTATATGGCAAAACTGGCTGCGAGATAAATTTTGTAGCATTTAATTTAAAGATTAATGGTTAACCTTTTATAAATGCCGAGCCATTCGTTACCCTGGCCTTAGTTGGTGGCATTTGCTGTACTGTATACTGTATACGAGTCCAGATGTAGGGCTAAAGCCATGGTCCAAATGATGAAAGAACTTAAAAGGAGTCACGCAGAAGGCCATTGAAGTTGGTAATTTGATTCCGGCTGAATAAATGTATGCTCGCTGAAATTTGCTACTTCGACCTATATATAGTTTGCTTGAAGATAGCAAAACCCCGAGATTTATCTTCCCGAGGGCATCTGAAGTGTGACATTTATCGCTATTATATTGTCCTCGTATTCATGTCGATAAAAATATAATAAATCTCTTCATAAAAAGTGACATTTTCAAAAAAATATTAATACCGGTATGTGGTACATCTATACGTTTGCAAGTATGCTTATAAAGAAATGCGGAAGCCATTCGTGGAGTGCGCTACTTTGAGCTTTAGAATGAATTCTCAAAGCATACTGTAATCTCAATTTATGTATTTATATTAAATTGGATCTTCCTTCGTTGGCACCACCATCGTATAAGTACATGCATATGTACACGTACTGTATATCAGTGAAGGGCGTTGAGTGTATTTATAAATTATTTTAATTTTTAGATAGAAATATAAATTCATAATTTATAAATTGAGGGTATTCCGACAGAAGTTTTGTAACTCGTGGAATTTTTTTCTAACTTTTTTAGCTTTCTCACCTGTCTTTAAAATTGTCAATTTTTTGCCATATTTCTGTAAATTAAAGGCATGTTCAAAAAGTCACGTTTAATTGTTTGCAATTTATGAGAAATTTATGAGAAATCGCAACTGACGTAGGAGCTTTCTCCTGAAAATGGGCTCGACCCCCCTACCATATGGCATTTAGTTGCTGACTGT
>JAQGAO010005370.1:0-13695 GCA_034697705.1 Ommatoiulus sabulosus
GTTAGGTTTAAAGAGTTACTACCACGTGGCTGAATATTGGAATAGAAAATTGGAGATCAAAACGAGATGATCTCTTAGTCTTCCAAATAGAGAAGGAATTTTTTTTTTAAATCGCCAAGATTTTTCTTAAAATTAGAACATTACTGTATTTTAAATTGCGTGGGATATCTTAACCATCTTACGTTCAAAATTTTAAAAATTGTAAAGCATTCAAAATGCTGGAGATGTTGTGATCTATGTTGGAAAATGTGCGAAAACATTTTGCGAATTTAGTGAAATAGTCGGAATTTTTAAAAATGTTTCGAATGTGAATGTCACTGGGATGAATAAAAATGATCGACTTTAGAATGCTAGCTGTCACATGCCAGAGTTTTATTTCTTTTATCGTTCTGTGAAATTTAACAGATTAGAAACATTTTTCTTATTCTGTTTTTTTACATTAACGGATGATTTAAAAAATTTATAAAATTTTGGGAGTCTTTAAAAAATAAAACATTCTTCAAAAATGCGAAAGCTTCAAAACTTTTCTTAGATAAGATTCATTTTTTCAACCATTTGCTGAGCAATAATGATAAAACCACCCAAAAGCGCAACAGTCTGTCCGTTTATGGTCCACCCTCACTACATCCGTTGTTAAATGGCGTACTTAAAATGCATAAACTGCGACTATTTCATTTCTGGTGAATTTAAAGAATTACATAGGGGAAGAAGTATTTGAAAATTCGATTTTTCGACTATTTTCAAGAATGTTTAAAAGTGCATATCACCCAATTTTTACCAAATACATCTCACTGAGAATTTTTCTACCTCTGACATTAAATGGTGCCTTATGCTTCAACCCAACTTCAGTAAAAAGTAAAACAGAAAAGTTTATATATTAAAATTTTAAAAAAAGTTACCTGGATGATGATGTTGATCGGACTCTTGAATATTTCTTTCGGATGTACTCATCAATTTTATTTCCAGTTCATCAAAACGTTTTTTAAGTCGCGATTCCAACTTTTCCAATTCCTAGTAGAATAATAAATTATTATTTCAAAAAATATACATGGTGTAGTGAAATTGTGTGAATTAATTCCTTAAATTCTAGTATACTTCCTATTTTTCTAACCTCCTTATTTTGATCTTGCAATGTTTTGGTAGATATTTCAGTTTCTTGCATAAATTTGCTTTGCATCCGATCCGTTTGAGATGTATTATCATTGATCTAGAATGAACATATGTAATTGCTAATCATCTAAATCAGATATGAACATTTAAAAACAACTCCCTTTTCATTTACCTTCTCCACGAGTGAGTTGATGGTTCCTTCGAAGGTCACTTGAAATGAAGTATTTTCATTTCCATTTTCCTGCATTTCTGTTAGAATCGATGTTTCATTGTTATTACATTCTTCGGTGAACTAAAACAACATTTAACGGAGCATTAGGTAATCGCGATTTAACAATTAAAACTATTTTCTAAAGAAATACGGCTTATAAATATTTACATTTTGCCAACTGGTGTAGTGTAATGCCTCAGCTTCCAGCATATTCTCGTTGGTTCCTGTATTTCGTTTTCATTTGCTAAAACCTTTAACAGAAAATAATTCATTTATCGTATTTCCCAAATTCAATAAAAAGATTAAACCCTCTAAACTATTTCCTGAAGAAATACGGTTTAAAAGTATTGACATTTTGCATACTGGTGAAATGTAATGCCTCGGCTTCCATTATGTTCTCGGTTGGTTCCTGTATTTCGTTTTTATTTGCTAAAACCTTTAACAGAAAACAATTCATTTATCGTATTTTACAAATTCAATCGATAGCAGAAATTAAACAAAAACTTAAATGTTTAGCTATATTTTTAAATATTTACGCAAGTACTTGCCATTTGCGAAATGACAGCATGCAAAGTCATCATTTCATGCTTCATTTGTCCTTTTACTGACTCGTCACCCTTTCTTTGGATCTTTATTTATCGCAGTTTTGTTTTCATTTACATCGTCAGTCTGATTTAAGATGCGAATGCAATACAATGAATACAAAATTCATATTTAGACATCTTTAAGTAGTTATTTCAACCACAAACCTCTGCATACTGGCAGAATGCTAAACTTTCAATAACTTAAAAATGTTCTTTTGTTAATAATTTTAATTTCACTAACCTTCTTATTTTGATCTTGAAAAATTTTGCCCGATGTTACATTTTCTTGCACCTTACGTATAGGAATCGCAAATTCGGTTTGCATTCGACCCATTGCTTCCTTATTTTAAATGAAATTATCATTGATATAGAATGAACACAAGGGACTGAATCAACTAAATCTTAACCCAAGATGTTCAAAAAATTTTATTTTTATTTACCTTTTTCACGAGTGAGTTGATGGTTCCTTCGAGGGTTGCACGAAATGAATCAATTTCGTTTCGGCTTTTCTGCATTTCGTTTTTGAGATCTTGTATTGCTGTTAGAATCGATGTTTTATTGTTATTCTATTCTTTGGTAAACTGAAACAAAATTCAACGGGACGTATAGTAGCCTACTGGTGATTAAACTTTGAAACTATTTTCTGAAAAAATATGGTTTTAAAATATTTACATTATGCAAACTGGTGAAATATAATGCCCCGATGTCTCTTTTAAGATTCTGTCCATTTCCTTAATTTTATTTTCGATTGAAATTTTGGCTTCCAGCACGTTCTTGGTTAGTTCCTGTATTTCGTCTTTATTTGCTAAAACCTTTACCGGAAATTAATTCATTAATGTTATTTTACAAATTTAATCGACAGCAGAAATTAAACAAAAACTGAAATCTTTAGCTATATTTTTAAATATTTATGCAAATACTTGCCATTTGGGAATTGACGGCATGCAGTCTTCATTTTGGGGTCCATTTGTTCTTTTACCGACTTGTCCTTTCTTCCGGTCTTCATTTATCGCAGTTTTGTTTTTATTTTTAACGTCAGTCTGCTTTTAAGATGCAAAGACAAAAAAATGAATCCAGAAATCACATTTAGACATTTTTTTAAATAGTTCAACCGCAAACCTTCGCAACGGACAGAATGTTAAACTTTTAATCATTTAAAAATTAAATTTCAGTAGAATTTCAAGGAATTTATCTCTTAGTGTAGGGTTGATCAGAAATCCCATTTACATTTATTAATTAACCAATTTAGTCATTTAACTGTATATTCTATGAAATTTATTATGAATTGTATTCTCTTCAATCCTTAGTTCGCCCTTATATGGTATAATTCGAGTTTCCATTAATATGATTATTGAGGATTTTAAAAAAAAATTTAAAAGCATTTACCTTTTGGATAGATTCAGCAATTGGATTTTCTCGATACGATTTAGGTAACTGTTTATTGGATCTAAATTTGCATAGCTCAATATGTTTCTGTAAAAGATAGAAAAGTACCATAACGATTTACGATTCAAAAAGTCCAGTAGAGACCACACGCAAGTTGGCTTATTGCGAAGAAACATTATTATAAAACTAACAAATTAAATGATACTTACTAAAAGTCTTTCACTGAAATGATTTCTTGGCATCCATTTTTCATGAATTTACACTTCACTTTAAACTCAAGAACCGCACTTTCAAATTCATCATCCTCTTCTTTCTTCGTGAGATAAATAACAAGCAGCGATTGATAATTTAGAAAACTTAACATTAACGTATATTAAAATATTTCAACCTAGATAAGAAATCTCACGGATGTCTTTTTAAACTCGCGATCCGGGCAAGTCTTACCAAAGATATTGAAGTAGTATATGGTGCAGTAAACATAGCGGCATACGGCGATGAAGTCATTTCCACAAGCGCAACAACGGTACTTTTTCACTTTTTGAGCATCACCTACGACCAAAAGTTCTTCAATTCGTTTTTGAAGTATAACTGTCGAATGATTTATTTAGAAAAACGCATTTTATAGTCATTAAGCAATGGTCGAATGATTGGAGAAAAAAAATCTTAATCTATGCACAAACTTACCACAAACATCTAAACCTGGTCCCGAAGATGCCAGAAGTAAAGAAATGGGAGTCTCACCGCAATCTAAAGAACAAAAAACGAGTAAGACATGATTTCAAAATGACGACTCATTCGAGCTGAAGTAAGGAGTCTCGAGCCAGAAAACTGATGCACACGTAGTAATTAGCAGCCATTGTACGATCGAGACTTAATTAGCAGCAAAATGATACTCAAGAACGAGTGTACCTAGAATATTCACACGAAAAAAGAAGCAAGCTCAGACTTTGCTAGAAGTCGTATCACGAATGTAGTAATGGATGCAACAACATGTATCGAACCATAATGAAAGAAACAAGTTATTCAGCTGTAAGAAAATTTGCCAAAAAACGAACAAATACAAGAAATTAGATACAATTCAAGAAATGTGCTTCGAATATAACCCAATTATGGATTCGAGTATCACGCTGCATGGAGGAAACAGGATTTTTTGTTGCCAATTGCTGCCGCTGATCGCATAACAATTAGCAACAGAAAGATCCTCTATGTTTATTTTACCTACTATACGTCCACATTGGAAGCCATATGAAGGAACATTTTGTTGCCAATTAATTAGTAGACAGTTAACTTATGTAAACAATATGCAGGTAGCAATTTACGAACGTAAACAACTTATGCAAACAACTGTCAGCAATTATCAACAAAAACTATCTCTAGGTGTCCTCCTGTGTGGACTTAAAAAATCATCAACCGCATATGAGCATTAATTATAAATCCAGTTGAGCAATAGGTTGGCACACCATACCCAACTACAAATCACGACTTCGATATACAGTACATGTATTGGGATTATATACAGTATTAGTCGAGGAATGACTTTTCGAGGAGGGGACGTTATACGCAACTCGGAACCATGCATTGAACGTTTTTTAATTGACATGTTTTCAATTGTTGTTATCTTTTGGATATAAGCGTTTAAAACAAAGAATTAAATCGATTGACATTTTGAAGAAATTTGAAATGATTTCACTTACCTAAATTAAAAAAATCCACACGAGATGACTAGAGATTGCTGAGCGTGTGACCAACGGATGACCAATGTCGGAATGCCCGTACGAGGCTATTTTCCCCCTAGTCGCCACACTGTGCCCATATATGGTGCTAAGACCAAGGGAATTAGGGATCTCCGATCACGTGATCAGCCCTGCACGTGATTGTTTGTTTACAAAAATCCCAGCAGTTGTTGAGACTAGTTTTGAATGGCTCGGGGTCATTCAGAAAGAACGACTCGATGATGAGACGGAACGTTGCTCCATGTACACTTAAATACAGTAGATGTTAGGGCCAAATGGAGTTAAAGTTAAGATGGAAATGAAGGCGATATGTGACATTTCTAAAAAAGGTCATTTTCGGAACTAGTTTGAAAAATGTCACCTTACACAATATATCAGGTTACCCTCAGACAAGGTTAACCTGGAAAATTCAGGGAACTTGCAATCATGTTGAAGCGATCCAAAATTAATGCTTCTATATTCGGCATATAATTATTATGATAAATGCAATAAATACCCAAGGTTCCCTCAGAAAATTCATATTCAAGTTCGCTGACTTTTCCAGATTTAAAAGATTTCCCTGGCCAAGACAATGTCACAAATTGACATATTTGGAAAAATCGACACAGGAAAATATTTTGCAAAATTTACTAATGACAATTTTTAAAATTAACATTTTTTAATTTTTTTTCTTGTGAAAATTTGACAATTTTGTCCTCCGTAAACGGGGAAAGTTTTTCTATTTTGTACTCGGAAAACGTGGGCAACGCTGCTAATTTCTAATGTGAACAAAATGGAAAATTTGTCCTCAGAAAATGTTGCAAATTTTAAAAATTTCTACTGGGAAAATGGAAAAAAAAGTTTGCAAATTGTGCTTGAGCTAACCACGTAGAAGCATTAGTTTTAGACGGCTACAACATAAGTATACGTTGAATTTCCCTGACTTTTCCAGACATTTTCAAGCTCTCTGACTTTTTCAGGTTTTCCTGGTCTGAGGGTACCCTGATATATTTTCTGTGGTGACATTTTTTTAAACTATTTCAGAAAATGTCCTTTTTTAAAAATGTTACATATCGCTATCATTTCCATCTTAATTTTAACACCATTTGGCCCTACATACATGTACTGTAAGTGTACATGGAGCACCCATCTCATCATCGAGCCGTGCTTTTTGAATGACCCCTGCTGGGTTTTTTGTAAACAAGTAATCACGTGATCGGAGATCCCTTCTTGGAAGCACTATATATGGGCACAGTGTGGCGACGAGGGGAAAAATAGCCTCATCCGCGGACATTCAGACATTGGTCATCCGTTGGTCACACGCTCATCAATCCAAGTCAACTCGTGCGGATTTGTTTAATTTAGGTAAGTGAAATCATTACAAATTTCTTCAAAATGTCGATCGATTTAATTCTTTGTTTTATACTCTTCTATTAAAGGTATCGTTAATTCTAAACATTAACAATTACAAATAAAAGACTTTCAGTGCATAAGAGAATTCACAAATAAGATTTCGCTCGTTTACAGCACAAATCTATCTGAAGTAGTTTTACCTTTATTGTTTTCTTGAAATTAGCAATTTAACAACAATTGCTCCAAATCTGATCAGGTTACCATTGAACGGAAAATACTCAAGATACACCGGTTTAGTAAGTGAGCTTTTACTTAACTTTATGGGTACAAAACGCTGTTGCTGAATAAATTAAACTTCCGATTATAAAACTGTGCAGCTGCTCTTATTCTCTGTAGAAGGAACAAGTTAGATTTTAAACTTATGAAACTGCCCAAAGGGTTTGGAGTTTGATATGAACAGCTCAAATACCAATCATGATAAGTGTACTGTGTAGGTCAGTACAAAGTCATTTTGAGATAGAGCAGCTTTTACGTAAGCCATTGTTCGCGAACATTAATACTGTTATGACAATTTTTTTTGTTAAATAACATATTTGTACATTGGAGTCTTAAGTTATCATTGTCTTTAATTCTTCGCCAAAAAATTACCTTACACTGATTGGCTTTTGAAGTTTTGAGCAGTCCATTAATGTGTATATGGTGCTCATGCAGCATAGTATATTAAACAAGGAAAATTTAAATCTATTTTAAAACTCTCTACAGACACTGTAACCATAAACTAATGTTCACCCTTGATTCGCACAGCCATATAAAGTCTATTGAAAAGAGGTAATGGTATAACCTTCTGAATGTTGTATCCTTTCCATTTTCCCATTGCGGCACTGTTGACTGTATGTAACGACTGGTGACACACGGTTTGTGCTAGCCGTGTTATTTATGAGTGACTGTTGCTTAAGTCGATTCATGCGAATGTCAGTTTCCCTGGGTCTGTAGATGATGTTGTCTTTATCCACACTCAATGGCTCACTTCGGCTTCTAAAGGCACCTTTTCCTTTCCTATCAAATACAGACGACTATGAAACTACTTTCTTCTAAATCTTCAATTTAAGTCTGCTGTAGTAAAAGGAATAAATGAATACAATTCGAAATTATATACCTTTCACATGTTTCGCATTCACAGTAACAATTAGCATCCCCAAAAAAATCAACACCATAAGAGCAAGTAATTTCTTTTCCAGTTTCTATGTCCTGTACCACCTTCACACTTGCAGTGTCTCGGCCAGTGGCAGAAAACTATAAGCGAAAGAAATCAAATCCCGTTGGTTATAAAATTCTTATTTTGCTTACATGTATTTTAATTGACATCATACAATTAGCCAATTAAAGTTTACCCAGCTTCACCTGAGAACACAAACCTTTTCTGCACACAGCAAACTTAGCTTACCGATGGTTTTTCCATTGTAATGAATGCAAAAAGAATATTTTTCTGGTCTAGTTTTTTTAAAGTAATTATTTTAAAAACTGTCCTGATAGTAAACCTATGTTGTTGGTCTAAGCTGATTTTTTTCTCAACTTTTTTAAGAATAACGTGCCCTGATCTAAACACGCCTATGCAGCTAATTCTTACATGTTATCTCTTATCTGAAATATTACAAAATCCAAAAATGCTCTGATATAAAATCTCATGAATTGCGTCGATCACAGTTAAAATGTAATTAGTGATGTTAAACAACCACAGGTTGCTCACATAGGGGAGATGGTGCTCGATGTCACTGAGGCAAGTTGTCAGCCACACACAATTTTAGTGCCATTAACAACAGGATGTCGTTACTGAAGTTTCAAAAGTTTCCGATTGATAGGCCTACTTTTATGCTACAACTAAAAAACGTGTTTTTGGCATCTCCGAGTAAATTTGGAAGTTCATAAAACATACTTTTTGGATAACAGAACAAAATAGAAAGATGCAATGTTTGCATATCGATGTTCTTACATAAATTTAGAGAAAATACTTGGGTGATAAGTATTCAAATAAATGAAAGGTGTTAGAGCTATCTGGCTTATTTTTTAAAATGTTCACATGGGATTAGTTGTCTCAAGCGTGGAGGGGCATCGTCACGTATAACAACTTACCCCAGAATTAAATTCTACTCATAAAAGTTAAATGCTCCATTATTGTTTGATTTTAATGAATAAAATGTGGTTTAATCTGGTTCCTTTGCCATTCTTATGGTTTGAGAGTGGTTAAAATGTGCTAACATATCCAGTTTTACACCAAAAATAGTGATTGGTTAATCCAGGAGTTATAAGATTTAAACAATTTTTTGGGTGGTCATGTCTTTAGCGAATAATAACCATAAAATGACGTCATTTTTGGCCAAGATGCATAATCCGTAATGCTTCAAATTCAGATTTTGGCATTATTACTGGGTGCTAAAATCCAAAAAATTACGCCATTTTAGGTCCTTATTGCAGTGGTCATGTCTTTATTAATAAAAAAAAAATGACGTCCTTTTTAGCCAGGTTTTGGGTGGTCATTTTTAGGGCGAAAAAAGACCAAAAAATGATGTAATTTTTTGTGTCATTGACGTCATTTTTGAAAAATGTCAAAAAATGACGTCATTTTTACATCCTTTTGCTACGTGGGAATAATCCACTTGACATTTTTCAAACTTCTTAAAAGTCGCCTTATGAATAAATTTTGAGATAATAGGCCTACTTGTACAATTAATGACGCTATGAAACGTCATTGTAACAATAAACGATAAAAATTGTATGTATATAATTCGATGTGTATAATGAGATATCCACCATCGTGAAATACAATCCAGTTTGTTATTAAATGGAAACAACCATCAAATCACGTCAAGTTAAGACATTGTTTTGAGGGGGTCATTTTTCTAAATAAAACGACTTTTTTTAGGACCAAAAAATGACATTGTACTCGTCTCGTCCACAAACGACCAAAAACGACATCAGGAAGCCGTACTTTTGCGATTACTTTTTTACGACTAAAGAAGACCCGAGAAAGGCTAAAAAACGACATACAGCGTAGTGTGCTTCGTGGCGACATGTTTTTGACCTTTCGTCGTTTATACGAAAAAAAACTCCTAATTTTGCTACTGGAGGTGACATTAAATTGATCAAATTTTTCAGGAACATTTTAGACTATACGGATTATTTGCAAGTGCATTATTGTATTAAGGAGTTGGTCAAACATGATACTTAAACAAAAAATTCACGTCTTAAAACTTTTTATATTATTCAACAGTTGAATTTTACTTACCATGCAATTGGGGTAACAGTCATGATTAATGAATGCAGCAGGTCCTAGCCAAAGTTGGGCACACCTCTTTCTTGTTGAGTACATCACGCTAAAGTCGTTTTTTCCTGGCCGCAAGAAGCTGGATTCCTCAGCTCCAGTCAATTTAGCAATACATCCAGGTAGATGCTCAATCGTTTCATCCTTCACCCTATCAAATAATTAGTAATTTTGAAAAGGGATTGTTAAAGAATTATATAGCAATACTAAAACCAAATTTCCAAGCTAATATAATACCAATTTCTTGTAGCACAGATCTTTGCCCCAATCTTGCCTTCCATAGAATAACGATAACAAGGTTGTACTTCAATGCCAGCATCTTTGTCAAACATTCCTAAATATCGAACGACCTTTAAAAATATATTAAAAATAACTGAATTTATCAAAGCAGGATCAGTACCATAAAACAGGATGAGTTTGTCTACCACGAGGTGACCTTGTCCCAACTAACGGAAAAAGACAAAATTTGAACATTACCACCTGTTTGATTTAAACTAGGAAGTTTTACATTAAGTCAAATGACAGCACTACTAGCTTTACTGAAAGATGCTTTCCATAACCATTTATTTAATGAAATTATTTTTTTTTAATTTTTTGCTCACTATTGATTTCTTGTTGCCTTGTGCCTGCAATAAACTTCTATCTACATGTATATACAGGATGTTTATTTGAAGATGCAACAGATGGAATAACCTAGGATCCATCATAAGTAGACGTCTAAAACAAAATGATAGTGTCACTACACCAAAGAGGGGGATCTTCCGTGCCATGACAGTTTGTTAACCTTAAACACTGCTTCAAGGTCGTCATGCAACCATAATCCAAAAATGCATCGGTCACCACTGGTGTCAATTGGAAAAGCATAGAGCGCTTAAAATAAACACCAACACAAGAATGGAATGCCAATCTCCCCAACAGAACAGAAGTTATGAACAGAAGAAGATGGGGCATCACTGCTAGTCACCCAGGGTATGGAATGTCATCTTTGGACATTGCCTAAGGCAAGTGCATACATGTATAACTCTTGAACATTACAGCAATGCCTCTCTCAATGTTGAGAATTTAAACTTTTTGTTTTCTCTACAAGGCATAAAACTTCTGCATGTTATCCCATCATGGGATTCACATAACCTGTATAACACCCAAAGCCATGGTTATCATGGCAAATTTGCAACAGCTACAGACAATGTCATTGTCGATACCACACGGGAATGTGAATATCAGTAAGAGCCACTAATTTCCATCACTACAAGCATGAATTGGAACGAATACCCAGGTGTTGTAAATGGTAGACTCTGAGTGACTTGCAGTGATACCCTATCTTCTTCGTTTCATAACTTCTGTTTTGTTGAGGGATATGCGTTCTGTTTCTTGTGTTGGTGTTCATTTTAAGTACTGTACACTTTTCCAATTGACACCAGTAATGCCCGATGCATATTTAGGATTTTGGTTGCATAATGACATTGAAGCGGTGTTCAAGGTCATTAAACTGTCATGGCATGGAAGATGCCCCTTTGGTGTATTGACATTACAATTTGCTTCATAAGTCTACTTATGACGGATCCGAGGTCATTATATCTGTTTCGTCTTTAAATAAAAACACCCTGTATATAGATAGTGAAGCAGCATTAACGTATACAACCCTTTGTGAAGTTTTCATGTGCATTTGTGCAAAATAAAGTGCATTTCTTATACATGGGACAAACTTACTCCAATTTAAGGAGACTGTCTCACTTTTTTAAAAAAATTATTCTAAAATATTAAAATAGAATATACAAAACTGTTCATTTTATACATTCAATATTTTTTTAACATATCAGTAAATTTTTCCATTTTTATTATAAGTTTTTATTATGAGTTTGATTACAAAATGAGAGAAAAAATAGTCAACTGTTACTTTTAGGAATTAAACAAAGTTTTTTATTTTTTTACAAGTTGATCCATGTCAGTTTAAAACTACAGTCATTATCGAAATTGCCAAGTGTTATCCAAATACATAATTTTTTTAAATTACTGATTAACAGAGGATTTCATTAATTGTACTAAATTTTAATTTTATAATCAATCTTTTATATAAAATTACTTAATAATGGCCTGAATCTTAAAGCATTTTTTAAAATTTGTAATTTTGCGACATTTTTTATTAAACACTGTACTGGACTGATATTATTCTAATAAAAGTAAATTTTTCCTTTTAAAAACGTACATGTTCTTTAAAGGCAGCTTGCTGTTGCTCAGATTTTCCACTTATAGTAGGTCCTAAAAACTCCTCTGAGGTCGCCTGTTTTAAAGCCTTTTTATAATCTTGATGCTCCTTAAATTCTTCAATGACTTGCTTTAATTTTTCCTCGCTTGCTTTTGGTAGTCGGAATCTTCTAAAAAGACTATGGTAATTACAAATCACCATAAGAAAATGTTAGTAAGATTGTTTAATAAAGCATACTTCATGTCCATCTTGTGCGTGGAAAACCCTAAATATGGATCAAGTACAAGACTAGTGGCAAGGTCGTCATTTTCGCTCAACTGCAGAGCAGTGATTCCTGTGGATGAGCTGTGCCTCTTCGATGATCGAGCCACAGTAAAGTCCACCGCCATTGTTTGCTGAGTTAGGAACCTCACTAAAGTCCAATCCTAATTTTTTTTTTGAAATATGTCAAATCTGTCAATGTCTTGATTAACAGGAACAAACAAGCTGATATTAGTAAAACAGCTACTGCCAGCATGCTTAATTCCAAATTTCAAAGCATGTTTACTATGTCCATAAATTATCTAGTATGTATTTTTGTTGTTGTTTGATCGGAAAACAGACATCAATGCTTCACCTTGTAGTTGTACGCATGGTAATAAGCGCCTGCAATAAGCATTGTCTGTGTTCTTACCAAAGAGGTAATTATCACTCTGCATACTCGATTTATATAAATTTCTGATGGTACGAATTCATTTCCAGTCTCGCTCCTAGGGTATGGACAAATAATGTTACTTTCTTCGTTTAAGACGAATTCCGAATTCGGATATAACAAATAATGAGCTAAAGTGAGTGAATTTTTGAGTACCGAAGCATTCGCGCTATATTAATTACGCTAAAACTTGCATCACCATCCCATTCATATGCGTGGCGTAGGACTTCTTCTAAACTTAGATAAAACGAACTATACGGTCTAAATGAGCAAATTTTGTCGGTTCTTAAGATTCGTCTTACTGAGATTGGCTGTATTTGTAGGACATTTTTTCGCAGATTTGATTGTTGAATGTTATTGACAATTTCCTTTTTCATAGTTGATTAATTTTTCCCGCAGATTTAACACTTTTTCCCGGAATAACACTTCGTTTAAGCCCACATCGAAAAAAAAACTTTAAAAATATATTTTTAGAAATGTGTTATTTTAAAAATAAATGTTTTTTAAAATTCATTTTGGAGAAATGTATTTTTAGCTTTTTAAATATATTTTAAAGTTATTCAAAATATGTATAGATTGAAACATCTAAGTTATTTTTAGATAACTATAACTAATGCAGTTATAATTATAATGCAGTCGTTGTACGATCAAGACTTAATTATAAATTCATACATTCGTAGCTTGAGTATTATTATTCTGGTAATGCTCAAGCTACTTAATGTCAGTATTTATAATCACACGGAAAGGGCAAGCTCGGACTCTGCTGGAAGTCCAATCACAAATATATTAATTTTGGATGCAACCATAATGAAAGAAACTCATACGTTATTCAGCTGTTAAAAACATTTACCAAAAACGACCAAATACATGAAATGTGCTTCGAAGAAACACAATTGGAGGAAACAAACGAACATTTCGTTGTCAATTGCTGCCTGCTGATTGCATAAATTGTTTAAAATACATTTTTTACATAAATTAATTCACATAAAGTAAGTTTATTATTCCAAAAACAGCAGGCAAACAAATAGCAACTGAAGAAAGCTCCTCTATACAGTAAAACCTCTATTCTGTCAACCTCTAATATGTCAACTTTCTATTATGTCAACTCATCAGCACGTGGCTC
>JAQGAO010005371.1:0-13695 GCA_034697705.1 Ommatoiulus sabulosus
GTTTTCTCTAAAGAAAATTTAATCTGTGATCAACAAAATTCTATAATTGACATATTTGTTTATTTTATTAATAATTATACACAATTTCTCAGGGTAGGAGATTGTTACAAATTATTTTTTAATAGGTAATTTGTTGTATAACATGCAAATTATATATGAATGACTAAATGTGTGACATTGTTCGGCACGTTTTCATACGACAATTTCACAATTTTAATGTAGTTGAGACAATCATGATGCGGGATTTCTTGATGTTGTTGTAAACTACTCTAGAATTTCGCAAACAGAATTTCACAACCTAAATGAGTGATTTCTGAGTACCCCTACAAGTGGCTACAATGCAATTGAAACATCTGTACTAAGTCGACTAGGTTGGACGAGTTGAACTAATATCAACCATGCAATAACATGACGAAAGAGGTCGAAATTGCCACCGTTTTTAATAGTCAGTGATCTATAAATTGCGAGTGTTGATCATTAATGCGGCTGAATGTAAAAACGATCCGACAGAGTGAGTCAACTTCTGTCTGAAATTTGCGAAATTTCGCAAATCTCGTTCGGTGCCAACTACTCATGCGCCGCAGAGGTGCTTAATTGCGAAAGTACTCACGCGTCTTTGAGTACCCCTAATAAAAAACATTTAAAATCACGAGCCTAAATGCAGGTACCCATCAAGGATTATAGCAAAATTTATTATCAATATTATTATCATTTATTATCAATTTGCTTTACATGGCAGTGAATAATTTTGATTTTAATGACGTACCGGTACTGCTCGATCCTATATTCAATGACAAATACTTGATGAAATATGTATTTTTAAACTATTAAAGTAGATATTTCATACGTATAGAGGTTCTATAAAATTCATTACAGTGTTGTGTCGGGTTAATTACATGATGAACTTTTTAACTATTTTGGAAATTTAAACTGAATTAAGAAAGTGGTCCAAGCACAAAGTACTTTTAAGTTTTTTTGTGTACCTCCATGCACTTTATTGTCTTCCAGTTAATGAAGAACTGGATTAAATGAAGACTTAATTATTTGAGTCTTTACTGGAATTTAATATTTGAATTTTCGAAGGATTTACGTTGTAACATTATCACAGATCTTAAATGCATTTAACTTAATAAACGTGCGATACCACAGCAAAGACACACGCCATACTAAAAATGACACGAAAAGGTAAGAATAGATCATTTGTTGTTGACTGTAAACAATATCCTGTTTGATAACGGTTTAAAGAAACTTTAATTATCCATTTTGGAGAATTTATAGTCGGACTTTATTTTATTAAATAGGGCATTCGATAATTATATTGCAATTCCAGTTTCTTATTTTCGCACACTCTCCCATAACATCCGTAATTTGTCAAATTAGCGCCCTAATTTTAAAGTGAGATTGGTAAGAACGTTGTTTTCTAAATCTATTATTGTTTCTGGCGGTTTTGATATATGAAGTTAAATCGGTCATCCAAAATTACTTTGGTCGGAGACTTTGGTTGTGGGGATAGTTTTATCCTCAACTCGTACCATGTAATTGCGCCAAGAAAATACAGATCCAAGAGATCTTTTTCACATATTTTTATTCGGTTTTTAAATACACTCGGCTGGTATTGTAGAGACTTGCATTGCAAGGATCCGCTGGTTATAGTGTTGTTGGTGAAATTGTTGATGCTGATGTTCACCTTATCGGTGGTGGTTACTATTTTGTTGACGGCAAAGGCTACGGCGATGGAGTCGACGGCGACGCCGGTGATTCTGACGCCGGTGATTCTGACGCCGGTGATTCTGACGCCGGTGATTCTGACGACGGTGATTCTGACGACGGCGATTCTGACGACGGCGATTCTGACGACGGCGATGGAGAAGAGGACGACGCCGGTGATTCTGACGACGAAGGTGACGGTGACGGTGGCGGCGGCTTTGCTTTTGGTGTTGTTGGCTTAGTTGTAGTACGTAGGCCTGTAGATAATATTTATCAATATTTTAAAATTAAATATCAAGTCGATCATCTCAAGCATTGTTGCTTGTTTTGAAATTTTATAAATACATGTACAGTATGTGCGTATACGTTTATACCGTAAGATCTTTATTTTATTTTATCCTTTATTTGCTTTCTTGTAAGCTAACAAGTTTCATTCGTAAGTTTTAAAACAAATTTGCACTTACCACAGCACTGGATGTTTCTAAAACAACATTTCCGTGACGGATACAATCTGAGACATTCATGGCAGTTCATCCAGAAAAAAGCTAGTCGTTCACTTCCAATTGGTTCGATTTCATTCTTTTTCTGTACATCGATGCATTTTCCATCCAACAGTGGAGTAGTAAAAACCAAGAGAATACACCACGAAAGCATCTTGCGTCTAAAATTCAAAAATGTTGATTTTAAGTTAGGATAAGAGGGATATGATTTCCACATTAGATTTTTCAAAAATATGCTTTGCTTATACAGTATGCACACATTTACAGTTAAACATACTTGCTAAGATCTGAAGAGATCGGACTGACAACTGATAAAGTAGACTGGCCAAAAACTGTATATATATATAGTATTTTACAAAAAAGGCATCTATTTAGTTAAAATATTGTCTGTGATCTAGATCCTGGCCAGTTTAATAATCTGAGGCCATAAATTTAATTTGCTTATTTTGAGTCATGCAGTAAACCCCATTTCTACTCGATTCAGGTAAAGGCAAATGTCATATATTATTATTTCTTTTTATTAATTGTTATGGGTTATACATCGTGTTTGATAGTATTATAAGGCTTCTTGAAAAGTTATACATGTATATTGTATACTTTATTATTTAAAAAGGTCTGTGCTTACTTAGCCATTTGATATATTGTAGTGTATAACACAAGTATCACGGACGCATTACTCTTATTTACAGTACATTCAAATGTAAACTTCTTTATGCAGTATCAGTTGGCAGATACAATTGCATTATTCGAATGTGGTGGTTTTTTAAAATAATCTTGATTCAGAAGTAATACATGTAATTTTACGTTAGATAATATAAGGTAATAAAACACGTAATATAACAAGGTCTGCGCGTACATAACCATTTGATATAGTTTGCTTCACAAGAATCACTATGCATTACTCTATTTAAAGTTTTTCCAAATGAAAACTTGTTTCAATAGGCATGCAGATACTATTGCATTATTTGAATGGGGTGGTTATTTAACATACTGTATATTGATTCAGGAATAACAATTCTGCGTTTAGTAATAGGTTGCCAAATATAAAATCTAAATAGCAAGGAGCGTCCCTTGTATACATACCGCTTGTGTAGGTCAATCCATAACTAGCCTGGCTTGATTGTTGACGTTTTTCTGAACAAAATGACATGCGCGTTCAACTTTGAAAATTTTTCTAAGAAATTCGTAGAAAGGCATGTTATATGTATGTATAGTAACAACAGTGTCACACGATAAGAAATTAATATTTTGCTGAAAAGGTAAATTAGAGTGAGGGTAACATCGCTATATTATTGATAAATAAGGCAACATTCTACAAAATTGTTCCATACACTGATTGAGTTGAGCTTTTAATCTGGCTCAAGTTTAATTTTTTGTATCATAGAAAATCTATTTTTATATATTTTATATTTTATTAATTTTAGTTATTTAACGTAGTACGTTCGTTAGGTGTAAGATTACTTGCATGAATCATTATGTGGTTATTTCTAGGTTACTTAAAAGTTTCAAGCTAAGTCCATATTTTAGGAAACAGAGCATGTTCTTACATCCTCAATGTTGTTTCCAGAAGCACGCAACAATTAGCAGCAAAAAGTTCCTGTTTCCTCCTGGACATACATGTACATGTAGCTTAAACAGGCATATGACTTGTTTATACAATTAAGAAATTTATTTTGTCTGGACGAATAATGTACCTTTTGAGTTAATTCATAATCTAAATATCCTATATACATTTTTATTCATTGCCCAAATAAGTCTTTTTACCCTCCCAAACAGATTAAAGTTTGGTTGGAAAGTTCAAGTTAATCCGGAGAAAAATAGTTGATTGTGAATAAATAAGGCAGCGTTTTTCAAATTTCTCCCCATTGATTGAGGCAAAATTGTAGATTATTCTGACTCAAGTCTATCTTTGTGATGTTATTTCAACATCTTTTGAAATAGTAGTTAATTTCAAGTTATTTTATTTTTAATCAGCATATGTTACACGCATGGATTATTTTGTGGCTATTTATCGGATTTCTTAAGTTCAAGTAAGCATGTTCTGGTTGAATAATTTAGGAATTTATTGTGCTGTAATAAACAATATACCGTGATGTTTTTGAGTTTATCCATAATCTAAATACCCCACATACATTTTAAATTACAGCTATTCCAGCATAAAACGTTCCAGCATAGAATAGGTAAATCGACTAGCAATCGACAGTTTTTTTCAACATTGATTTTTCTCAAATATTCGATAATGTAAATATAATTTCCATAAAGTTATTACGATCTTCTAAAAGAAAGCATCAAAATATTGAATCAAAGAATATACCGCACATGAATCAAAATTGTACATGTCAAACTAAACATACATGTAAATTCAACTAAAAAATATTTCACCAGTTTTAAAATTAACTTCAATTATTTAATGTATTTTTAATAAATCTCGAAATCGCAGCGTCATCTTCATCCTGCTTTGTAAAAAATTGAAAGGACAAAAATTCACCTACAAGAAATTACGTTTTGTTTGTTGCATATGCACCATGACATTGAAAGTTCCGCATTTATTCACGTTATAAATTTACATACCGTAGATACCTAGCTGCATGCACTAAATTCTATTTAGTTCTCAACGAAGTTTTGTTTTTTCTAAAGAAAAATTAATCTGTGATCAACAAAAATGTATAATTGACATATTTGTTTACTTTGTTATTATTAATACACAATTTCTCAGGGTAGGAGATTGTTACAAATTATTTTTTTAATAGGTAATTTGTTGTATAACATGCAAATTATATATGAAAGACTAAATGTGTGACATTGTTCGTCACGTTTTCATACGACAATTCATAGAGACTGTCGCAGTTATTTGAATCTGGTTGAGACAATCATGATGCGGGAATTTTTGATATTATTGTGAACGGCTCTAGAATTTCGCATCCTAACGTGTGAGTGCTTTCTGAGTACGGAGTACCCCTACAATGCAATGGAAACATCTGTACTATACCGTATACGTCGATTAGGTTGGACGAGTTGAACTAATATCAACCAATAACATGTTGAAAGTGCTCGAAATTGCCGCCGTTTTTAATATTCAGTGATCTATAAATTGAGTGTTGATAATTAATGCGATTTAATGTAAAAACGAACCGACAGTGAATCAACTTCTATCTGAAATTTGCAAAATTTCGCAAATCTCGTACACGTTTCGTGCCAACTGCTCATGCATCGCAGGGGTGCTTGAGTTTTTGAGTACCCCTGATAAAAAACATTCAAAATCACGAGCCTGAATGCAGGTACCCATCAATGATTATAGACTCATTACAGTCTTGTATCGGGTTAATTGCATGATGAACTTTTTAAAAAATTTGGAAATTTGAACTGGATTGATTAAGAAACTGGTCCAAACACAAAGTACTTTTAAGTTTTTTTGTGTGTCTACCTCATGCTCTTCATCATCTTCCTGTTTCTCAAAATTGATAGTTCATTATTTGAGTCTTTACTGGAATTTAATATTTTAATTTTCGAAAGTATTTAGTTCTAACATTATAACATCTTAAATGCATAACTTAGCTCACAGTTAAACGTGCGACACCACAGAAAAGACACACGCCATGCTAAAAATGATTATACAGTCTTTATCCGAAATTATTAAACTCATGCACTAAAATTATTCACCACTGGCACGAAAAGGTAAGAACCGATCAATTTGTTGATGACTGTAAACAATATCCTGTTTGTTATCGATTTAGATAAACTTTAATTATCCATTTTGGAGAATTTATAGTCGAAATTTATTTTATTAAATATATAGCGCATTCGATAATTATATTGTAATTTGCACACTCACCAATAACATCCGTAATTTTTCAAATTATAGCACTAATTTTATAGTGAGATTGGTGAGAATTTAAGTCTATTATTGCTTGTACGTCATACTTTCAAAATATCATCAACATGTAAACACATTAACTTTCGTATGGCGGTTTTGATGTTTGAAGTTAAATCGGTCCTCCAAAAATACTTTGGTCGGAGACTTTGAAGACTTGACAGGAGACTTTGGTTGTGGGGATATTTTTATCCTCAACCCATACAACTCATACCATGCAATTGCGCCAAGAAAATACAGATCCAATAGATCTTTTTCACATATTTTTATTCGGTTTTTAAACACACTCGGCTGGTATTGCAGAGATTTGCATTGCAAGGATCCGCTGGTTATAGTGTTGTTGGTGAAATTGTTGATGCTGATGTTCACCTTATCGGTGATGGTTGCTATTTTGTTGACGGCAAAGGCTACGGCGATGGAGTCGACGGCGACGCCGGTGATTCTGACGCCGGTGATTCTGACGCCGGTGATTCTGACGCCGGTGATTCTGACGACGGTGATTCTGACGACGGCGATTCTGACGACGGCGATTCTGACGACGGCGATGGAGAAGAGGACGACGCCGGTGATTCTGACGACGAAGGTGACGGTGACGGTGGCGGCGGCTTTGCTTTTGGTGTTGTTGGCTTAGTTGTAGTACGTAGGCCTGTAGATAATATTTATCAATATTTTAAAATTAAATATCAAGTCGATCATCTCAAGCATTGTTGCTTGTTTTGAAATTTTATAAATACATGTACAGTATGTGCGTATACGTTTATACCGTAAGATCTTTATTTTATTTTATCCTTTATTTGCTTTCTTGTAAGCTAACAAGTTTCATTCGTAAGTTTTAAAACAAATTTGCACTTACCACAGCACTGGATGTTTCTAAAACAACATTTCCGTGACGGATACAATCTGAGACATTCATGGCAGTTCATCCAGAAAAAAGCTAGTCGTTCACTTCCAATTGGTTCGATTTCATTCTTTTTCTGTACATCGATGCATTTTCCATCCAACAGTGGAGTAGTAAAAACCAAGAGAATACACCACGAAAGCATCTTGCGTCTAAAATTCAAAAATGTTGATTTTAAGTTAGGATAAGAGGGATATGATTTCCACATTAGATTTTTCAAAAATATGCTTTGCTTATACAGTATGCACACATTTACAGTTAAACATACTTGCTAAGATCTGAAGAGATCGGACTGACAACTGATAAAGTAGACTGGCCAAAAACTGTATATATATATAGTATTTTACAAAAAAGGCATCTATTTAGTTAAAATATTGTCTGTGATCTAGATCCTGGCCAGTTTAATAATCTGAGGCCATAAATTTAATTTGCTTATTTTGAGTCATGCAGTAAACCCCATTTCTACTCGATTCAGGTAAAGGCAAATGTCATATATTATTATTTCTTTATATTAATTGTTATGGGTTATCATCGTGTTTGATAGTAGAATTATAAGGCTCCTTGAAAAGTTATATACTTTTTCATTTAAAAAGGCTTCTCTTACTTACCCATTTGATATATTGTAGTGTAAAACACTAGTATCACAGATGCATTACTCTTATTTACAGTACATCCAAATGTAAACTTCTTTATGCAGTATCAGTAGGCAGATACAATTGCATTATTCGAACGTGGTGGTTATTTCACACTTTGTAACAAAGCACGTTCGTTAGATTTAAGATTACATGCATGAATCATTATGGGCATGTTATATATAAGTATCAAGCTACGTCAACACTGGGAAACATAAAGGCACTTATTGTTGCTAATTTTGCGTTAAGCAATAGATAGCAAAATATAAAATCTAAATAGCAAAGTGTGTCATTTGTAATATGTCAATCCATGTACTCGCCTGGATTGATTGTTAAAGTTGTTCTAAACAAAACGACATACGCGTTCAACATTGGAAATGTTTCTAATAAATTCGTAGAAAGACATGTCATGTACACTTGTATACATAGTAACAGCAGTGTCACACGATAAGAAATTAATATTTGACTGAAAAGGTAAATTCGAGCGATGGAATCATCGGTATATTATCGATTTATTACAAGGCAACATTTTACAAATTTATTCCATTCATTGAGTTGAGCTTTAATCTGGTTCAAGTTTAATTTTTTGTAACATAGCAAATTTGATATTTGATATTAATTTTAGTTATTAAATTATCGTAACGAAAGCACGTTCGTTAGGTTTAAGATTACTTGCATGAATCATTATATGGTTATTTCTAGGTTACTCATAAGTATCAAGCTACGTCCATATTTTAGGAAACAGAGTACCGGTATGTTCTTACATCCTCTATGAATTGTTTCCAGAAACAATTAAGCGACAATTGGCCGCAAAAAGTTGCTGTTTCCTCCGGTGTGGACGTACATGTAGCATAAACAGGCATAATTTTGTTTGTACAATTAAGAATTTTTTTTTGTCTGGACGAATAATATACCTTTTGAGTTTATTCATAATCTAAATATCCTACATACTGTATATTGTATTACTGACAAATTTATTTCAATTTTATGACAATGAATTTTATTACGATTTACCAAAAGATAGCCTCAAAATAATGTAAAACACTATAACGCACATAAAAGTGAATTACACTGAAGAATTAAATTTAAAGTACATTAATTTAAACAAATTAATGGACATGCTTTATTCATTTTACTTCTTTTATTCAAATATCAGTTGCCGGCAATGGAAACTTAATATAATGACGCTTTATCAATCTTGAAACCGTTGCTTCATTTTCCTCCTGCCTAAAATGGCTTTATAAATGGATTATAAAACAGAATTGAAAGGCACGGAAATTCACCTACAAGAAATAAATCTTCGCTATAGTTTGCATTAAAACAACTTATTTTTTATTGCTTATCGATTTAAAGGTAGCGTCACAAACGAATCATGAAATTATCTGTTGCAAATTTCAACACGTAAAGAATTTACCTTGATTGCAGCATTGACTGTTCATGCAGCAGGTCCATTCGTGAGTGAAAATATAGCTCAATATTGAACAGTTTACAGGCACATACATTCTGTTTTCAAGTTGAAAATTATCGTCGTCTGAATGAGCAGCTTTTTCATCAATTTCAGCCGGATTTGTGCTGCACAACGTTAGAAATAACGCTGCAGATAGTAGTAAGATTGGCATTAAGAATTTCATGTTGACAGACTTTCTGAAAATAATTAAGAAATCGATAACTATTTGACAGCTTCTAGAAAAATACAATACCAATTAGTCCAACAATAAGAATGTATTAAGTAATAAGAACGGTTATAAATTAATATAAGATTAATCACCGCTACATTTACCTGTGATGTTTCTCACAGAAGATTTTAAAGTTTATTGGAATGAAAATGTGTAAATGTTGCAAACGAAGTTGCTTATATATACTTGCAGTTTGGACCAATATGGAAGAACTGAAATGTTTATATTTTAATGTCGAATATTTAAGTTTATTTCATGAAGTCTGCCATTTGACGTCATATGCAATATATAAATTTTTATTCATTGCCCAAATAAGTCTTTTTACTCTCCCAAACTTTACTACCCCAATAGTTATACGCGTAGCTTGAAAACGAGTTTAAAAATACAAATAGTTATATAGCAAATACACATTTTTTCTATACACGTAGTGATAATAGACATTTTCGACATCATTTATTGCACAAATTTAAGCATTAAGATAAATTTATGGCATGCATTTATTATTAATTGAATGAAATATACAGTAACTGAGTAATGCATCATACAGTACATCTTTCAAAAGAATGGCAACCAATTAGGATATCATTCAACACCTGCATATGTTGGCTTTTGCTGACGTCTCCACAGAACTATTTGCACCTTGCAATTTTAAAGGGAATTTGAACTTGGAAGGAAATTGAGCGTTTTAGAAATATATGTATGTAAATTCTGTACTTGAAATAGTCGACGTTCTTTACAATGCATTTATTTGTTTATTACTCATCTTTCAAATGATGAGTAAATCGCACTTCATTGCGACGAATAATCGGCGATTAGATAACTATAGTTATTAATTTCAATGCCACTGAAATTTTATTATCAATAGAAAAATTATAAAACTGTCCAATAACTTTTGGATCAGTTATATAGTTACTATACATACTGTATACAGTACATGTACAGCGTATGCATATACTGTATATACGCTTGTGCATTCCATTTACAATGTAGTTGCTTTTGCGCTCTAGAGCCCCAAATATCACTCACTTACATGTATAGTTACATGTGCCGTACGGTATATTACATACAGTTACATGTATGTACTGTACATAAGACAAAATGATTTCCGATGACACCTAAACATACAAAGGGAAAAATGTCATGGCTCAGATGTTTTGACATTACTTAATTGCTAATGAATATTTAAACCATTAATTTTTTGTTTGATTCGGTGATGCGATCTGTGGGATTTTACGCAGAACCTTAATTTTCAGTCATACATGGCAGCTTTCTTCTTAAAAACGTTTCACTTCAAAATGCATTTCTTTATGCATCTTAAAAAAGGGTCCAATTGTTGCCACCTCTAATTATACAAATGCATTAATGTAAATGCATAGTTTTACATTTATATTGGTGCTACTTGGTGAAGCGACGTACAGACTACTAACTTCAGATGACCCAAAGAAAATGGCGATTGGTGTTTTGTCTGGGGACCTTAAGATCTTTCGGCTGGATCTAGTACAATGTGTTGTACAATGTGTTGGTCGAAATGCCCTCTCATTGACAGTTCTTAAAAGTGCCTATTGTATTTATAAACTGCAGGCAAGGTACGAAACCGTATTGTAATTTTACCTTCAAGAAGGAAAAATTAATAAAAATTACAGCCCTTTTTTAAGAAGACGAAGGAATGGAATTATGCGTATAATGAAGTTAGGCTAGCAGTTAACGATCATTGTGCGATTTATATTGTATTTGTTATGCAATAATTTAATTTCAGACAGCCGAACTGGCGATATCGTTTCTGTTACCGTATATTATTTTTATTATCTGTCCAGTCGTGACCAGGACTCAGTTTCACATGCCAACTTCTTCCAAGATTTCAGATAATTTCTGAACATCTTTTTTTGGAGTGTGATGCATGCCATGAAGTTTACTAGTGAAGGTTTCACAGGATAGGAAAACGTTAAAGGAAAACGGTCGTAGCCGATTTAATATAACTGTAGGAATTATCCCAGCATTCGCCTGGGGGAGTTGTGAGAAACCATGGAAAACCACAATCAAGTTGGACGGTATAACACGGGAATCGAACCCGGGTCTACCAAATGCAAGGCTCGACTGCTTACCACCCACTCAGTTATCTCGCTCGGTTCAGTGATATTATATACTGTACCTATTAAAATGCTTTCCCAATTTTATTTTTTCCTCCTATTTTATCAAAAACTTAAGTTTGTTTTAAAATTCATAAATATTTATGTGCAGGTTAACAGGTTGTCTGGTTTTTAAACCGTGTATACTTTTTATGATATAGTAAAATCTATATTGTGAAGCTTCATTTTCGAAGCAGTTTTTTTGCGGAAAAATGTCCTTATATTATTAGAAAAACCATGCGTGCAATTTACTGGGGAACAACAGTGTTTCCATGATTTAGCGAATAATTACAACAAGAATTTGCTATATTTTAAAATAATCCTTTATTCAAGTTTTCCACAATAATGTTTCATTTCACGTTTTGAAATGTTTCTTCAAGTATTTCGTTAGCCCAGTATGAACTTAAGAAGGAGTGTAATAAATGGAATTTCGTCTGTAATGAAATAACGCAACATGGAGTAATTATAAAGGCAAAGAAAATATGATTTGCATTAAAATTCTTAAAATGCCTTAAATTGTGTCCGCATGCATTTAATCTGTTAGGTTATGTAAGACAGTGTTACTAGCGGTAACGGCATCGTTGTAAACCAACCTGCAATGCAGCATTGCTGACTTAAAGTACAGACCATTGGTTGACTGAAGATAACACGGAATGTTTTACAGTCGATATTTAGATTAAATCTTTTGGCACGTCGAGGGCTAGTTTCTTCGTCATCGGTAGCGCCATTTTCATCCACACCGATTTCGTCCACTTGAACATTGTTTTTGTCCACTTCAGCATAGACGAAGTCAGGTACTGAAACGTTTTCTTCATCATCGGGATGATATTCAACAAGATCAACTTCATGTACGCCTAATTTGGCATTGTGTACGTTGTTGTAAGATGCAGACAGTAGCAACATAAAGAGAACAAGTTTCATGATGATAGCTTTCCTGATAAAATACGAATTATTGTACAGTCAACTCTTGGAAATATGGAAAAACAGCATATAGTTAATTTCAATTACCTGAAATTTTTAGCAGTCTGTCGACATTTGCGGTAGCGAAAGTAGACACACGTTGCCTTCTACATTTGCTTATATTCGAAAAGAACATACAAAATGGCATATAAATTTTAATACACGATGCAGATCAAGAAATATAAAAACCACGTGATTCATTTAATCTCTCACTTTTGGTCTGCATTTTCAGCGTGCTTTAACAAGCATTTGGATTACTACGACGGCATTTGCTTTATTGGCACAAATAAATTAAAGGTATCTTTGCACAGAACATCTACACTTGTATGTCTTTATTAGAGCAATTCGAAATGAAATACATCGTATAAAGTATATCATTGGTGGCATAAGCGCTTGAATGACGAAATATGGTGTCTCAATTTAAACTGAACCACGGTTTTTCGGTTTACAGTACCTGATCATTTCAGTGCCAATTACTAACAGAACACCTGTTCAGAAGGAAGTGATAAACGTCCTTCGTATCACTTAAAAGTTCTAATCACATGTACAGTATACAGTATATTTTGTTCAGAAGTCCATCCGTATCTGAGCATTCTCCAAGCTGACATTTTCACAAACAGTTCCAGTTACCGAATGTATAGATAGAAATGTGGCACTTATTTTGGTGGTGTGCAAGTTTGGCAGAAAAAAATCTTGTCGAACCTCCGAATTGAGGCTTAATCGCAGATAAAAATAAATGGAATTTGGCGTGTGAAATGGAATTCCTAAATGATTGATTTGTATAGGGAATTTGGTTAAAAAAATCAATTGTCTCAATTGCACAAAAAAAAAAAAAAGTTACGTCACAAAAATGATAAAACTTTACATTTCAAATAAAACAAATGTGTTACAATATACTGTATTTGAAGTTTTATTGGTAGTATTGGTGAAATAACTTCCCTGCAATTTCTCGCCAATTATTTCCAGATATAACTTTCCTCGTGTGTGACGGCCTTTAAAACAATTGCGGAAATATCAGTCCGTTTTACACCGCGTTGATCAAGCTCCTGTTAGTTTAGTGAAAAATGACCAATTTTAGTGAACATTTGCTAAGTTGACATGAAAAAAATTTGTTGCTGAATTTCCGGCCATTATAGAGGTGTCATTATAGATGTTTAAAAAACATCCATTGTAAAGTTTGCATACATACAGCACATTTGGCACATACAGTACTGTAAATACGCACTTAATTTATCGGAAGGACTAAAATCGTCAGAAATTTGTCAATAAATAACCTCATCTGTGCCTGCATTGATTTTCCATTTTTATATTGGAATCATATGAAT
>JAQGAO010005372.1:0-13692 GCA_034697705.1 Ommatoiulus sabulosus
TATTGCAGACTCATACCACTAGGCGATACTGGTTTTTAAGTTAATGAAATAAGTGTCAGCGTGCTCTTACCCATTGCCTGTTGAAGTTGAATGCACTGTGTTGGATGCTTATTAATCGTTATTAAATTGCGCCTAAAGGGATTTTTACATAATTAATTTAATGCCTTAAAAGGGTCACGTGATACTGATTTGTATTTATGCGAGTGAATTGCCTGCAGGCTAGCTGCTAATTGATAGGAGCAAAGTTTTAAACGAGTGCTAGCTGTTGCCATTTCGGCAATTTCATTATGACAATTCGGACCGGACGTGTTTTTTATGCCGGTAATTTATGTTTCGCGTCAAATTTGCACTCATGATTTGAAAGTGAATCCGTATTTTGAGTTTGTTCGCTTATTATTAAGCGTCATTGATTTAATATTTATGGAAATGATGGGTGATTAATGGATATTTGATTAAAGGTACTGTATGTGTTTTTTAATCACAATCACGAATTCTTACCAGCCATCTTAATTGTGTGATATGTTTTGCTGCCGATTTGTATTATCTAAGAATTAATTACATTGAGTAAAATTACAAATTTTTCATTATAATCAGTTGAATTTCACTCCTTTGACTTTACTTACAATATTGTTACAGTAATACAGTATACTAGTATGCCAACCGCGTGACCAAACTCGTGCGATCGAGGATCAAACCATTAGGAATTTAAGATCAAATGAAGCATTAGGTAAGCCAAATTTATCGCATTTTTATGTCATGCTAAAAGTTAACGAACATGCCATCTTGGAATGTACTAGTAGTGACGTCGACCCAAGATCTATTGCTGTTTAAATTCAGTTTCCATCTCTGGTTTAAAATACAATAGGTTCTTTTCAGCCGCTTCAATGCTCGTTAATGATGAAAACTAGTAATCGCCTATTATTACAGACACTTGATATCTATGATCATACATGTAGTTGAAACTGTAACATCATTGCAATTTTAATTAATTAAAACAATGAGGAATGAGTCATCTTTTAAACGTGTCCTGTGCATAACCCAATTCGTGGTACGTTCATAATTACAATATGTTTAATTGAATTAATGATGAAGGTCAAAGTTAATTTGTCCTATAAAAGCTTAACTATTGTTCTTGGAGGCCATTTTTATTTCATCACCGCTAGGCTTCGTCTCGTGCTATACCATACTGTATAAACCGATTATCCTTGTTTTTGATAATTACACGTTAGAGCTTCCTAATGAAGGACTTTGCGAGTGGACCACGCGTAGAAAAGCCTGACAAAGGTTTCGGGCGGAGGAATTTAAAGTGAATTTTGGTTAAGGGGGGGGTCAGAAGGTTAAACGTAGTGGGAGTTGATTGTTGACGATTTCACTGATCCTCCTCGTTTAATGCTTCTTTTAATCTGCATCGCTGAAGTTCTCCTTGAACAACTTTTGAATTCGTAAGCAAGCGTGTATACGTGCGCGTCATTATCAATTGTTTATTTACCAGTAGGATACACAGTATAAAATTCCATAGAGTAATATCGGAAGAAAAGAAAAAAAACTAAAGGATGTTTTAGAAACTTGATACAATCAGGATATGCAAAAGGATGCATATAAATATGAATATTGCATTTTGGTACCAGCCATTTGCATCGGGAATTAACGTGATGAACGTCCCAATTTGTATATCCTCTAGAAAATTGAAGCGCTGAAAATTGAAAAAGAAACCAATAATTAGGCAACGGTTTATCGAGCATCTTTAACGAGTTTGCTCACTTTGATGGTGGTTAGAAAAGGTTGAAGGCGATTACCTCAGTGTATATTAGAAAAACATTAAAGCAGTTTTTTAGGATAAACTTTTATTCATTGGCAGTTGACCCCCAACTCACTTCTCGAGAATCGAGAAAGGTAACGAGATAATTGCTTTTTAAAAGTGAATCAAAATTTATGAACCACTTGACTTTTGAACTGAAAAACGAGCCGATTTACCCCGTGATGAGCAGGTTTTTTTTCTTTTTAACTGAAAAGGGTGTTCTCCTACTCTCGTTTTTAGTTAGGTGTATTTTGAAGGTGAGAATTTTCGATATTGCGCGCCTAAAGGTGGCTCTTCGTAAAATATACCAAGGTTTGCAACACTCCTTTCATTGTAACTGTGAATCATATTTTTAAAAAAAGCTAATTTCCACCACCCTACTGCATTCTAATGTGTAAAGGCGTTAATTTAGGATAAGTTTATAGAGGAAAAAACTGCTTAACAACAACAACGCCGTATTAAATTCGCTAAAATGTCAGTGGATCAAAACTTGTGCTTTCTCTTGAAAAAAAAATGAATTTCGCATCCCCGCTTCAAAAGTGACTAAACTCAACATACAGTACATGTATTTTATTTTGTGATACTGCAAGTTTTATTGCGTGTGAATATAGTGATAATACTTTCATTTATCCGAAACTATGATAATATCAAAATGTCTATTTTTAACCAAATTTGCATGCAGAGCTTATTTTCTCGACTTAATGCCGTCTTAAATTAGATTTTGGCAATTTTTGAGTTGTCACTTTTGAAACGGGATTTCAATTTCTTCAATAACATACTATGAAAAACTGAGTTGTCACTTTTGAAACGGGATTTCAATTTCTCCAATAAGTTTCGTGATTGTATTATCTGTAGCATGTTAAGAAAAAATTAATATACTGACATATTAGTTAAAGGAAAAGGTTAAATTAAATTTAAATGATTTCAGCATTATTGCAAGAATTAAATAAACGCGGCTGCGTCCTCTTTATTATATTCTTTTAACTTCTGCGTATTTAGCAAGAAATCTTTTTTTTGCAGTATGCTGCGTGCCACTACATCGTGACAAAAGGCATCAGAAAATGCGAAATAACCACATTTCAATATATTGCAAAAACGGCAACGTTTGTTATTAGTATTCAGCAGTGTTTTCATTGAAATTATGGAGATAGTCGTTAATTAAAAGAAAATAAATATGGGTATTTTAATCTATACTGTAGGTAAGAATATTTAAAAAAATTCTCATGAATTTAACCTCAGAAGGTATTGGAAGGAGCGGTGTTTTTATAGTCTATAAATCTTGAAACAAACTTACAAATTCCAGCTGCATCCACAGTTGAGGTTATTAATGTTAAGTTTGCCACATGCACCATCCTTTAGTCATCCCAGTCATCGTCCGAATCATCATCGGTGTAATATCGGTTTCGATAGTAATTATTCCTGCGCGGGTAATATTGACGTCGGTAATAACTAGGCTGCACGTAATTTTCACGAGGGTTGTAATACGGCTGAACTGGGTAATGGCCGTAATTATATGCCGGATATCCACGGTAACCGTACCTCTGGGCCTGAGTCATGGCCACTAACAGGGCCAGTATTGTGACCGTTAAAACCTGGAAAATAAATGTGGCAAATTATTAGCGTGATTCGATACTTGCAACATTTGTCTATTTTTTGTGTAAAATGTCCTTTTAGGATTCCTTCAATATGCTCTTAAAATTATCGAAACAATTAAACCTCAATGAAGTATAAAATTTTCAAAATCATTGAATTGACGCTTATTTAATATTGAGCAATTGAATTATTAAGTATGATGAAAGTCATATGTGAAATTTTCATTAAAGATTGTTATTTAAATTTTCATAAAAATTAACTATATAAAATAAGAATTCAGTTTTTTCATTTAGAATGTCGCAAATTGGCAAAATACTTTAAAATATCTTAAAATGATCTTTAGCGCAATTAAATATGAAAATTTACAATATTTTTGATTGCTTGATTATTGTTTAATAGCCAATCTATATCAAATTAGCTTATCTCGAGATATGGCATGTTCCAACTTCGTTGGTAGTGTTTTTAAGTTTTCCAAAAATGTTATTTGTTCTTATGAACATTTTTCGTTTTACATCCCTTTTAATGTTCGTTAATCCAGTTTAGCCATCCAAAGCAAAAATAAAAAAATATAAATTGGAATAACACCCACTTCTATTTATGTCAGTATAAATATAGGTACATGCTGGTTATGAAGTCCTACTTACAATTTTCTTCATTATATCAAACTGTGGGTTTCTTCCAAACAACCTACTGGTTAACGAGTTGAATTCTAAAGTTGAAATCCTTTAATGAAAATAAGTAAAAGTGGGCAATCCTTTATATATTCCTTGTGGGATGTAATGTCGTCATAGAAAATAGAGGTGTTTTTACCTCCTTATGGCTCTACGTGCATTCATGTTGCTTGTTCAGGGGCGTACGCCAATTGGATTTAATGATGTGCTGACCAGTATCTAGAAACCAATATGGAAATACCTCCACGAACCATCTTTCTGGGTTATGAGCTCTCACCCTTGGCATTGAGGATTTCATCAAGGACGACCAAAATGCGAACCGAGCGAAACGAACCGTCACATCCCTTACAACTAATGCTGAAAGTGCACTGGGAACTGTTATCATTGTTTTGCTCCCAGCTTCCCCTAAAAGACCCCTCAAAGTTTGGTTAAGCCTTAACGTGTAATGGTAATCTCTTATCTCATGTTAAATCTTATTGTTCTGGTGTCTCGTTCATCTCTCGGATTAGACCTTCAGAAAAATATGGATCATATTTTCTTATTATTCAAATTTCTCGAGATTTTTGTTGGAAAAAAGTCGTACTATCATGCAGTGCGTGCATGCATTTTCCGTTGTTTTTCCCCGAGATCTGCTCACCTATCATTTCAGTTCGCTGACTTTCAATTAACTATAATTTGTGGCTCTTGAAAGAAATTTGTTTTACCGTTTGTAGCCAAGGTTCAGTGACATGTCGAGTTTCTTTATACACAACTTTGGATTTTGGATAATGTAAATTGTATCAGTATTTCTCCAATGAAAGTTAAGACATTCTCGTGTATGAATTTCAAATTATTCTGAATTTAAATTTTTTAAGTTCCACTTTCAGTTTTTTTTCTTATCAATCATCTGAAATCTTTTTATAAAAACATAAAACTCATCTAATAAAGCATCTTAAGATGGCCCCAATAAGAGTCCTTTATTTCACTGCATTTCGATATGCTCTATTTAAATCTATTTAATTAAATTTTTAATTATACATATTTGAATATTGAAATTTATTTAAAATATAATTAAGTTTTGATTCGCCTTATTGTAAATTATTACCGTATACAGTTGAAGCAATTTTGTTTCATGTATATCAAAGGAAGAAATGTTGAACAATACTGCATGCTGTATATTTCATTTACAAATATCAGCATGCATGAGTTAATAATATTTTAAAATACAAGTAGCAGATTATACTTGTATCGTTTAACTAATCTTAAGCTTCGTTCTTGGACTCTTTTTTGACTGGAAATTGGCTAATTTTCATTGTTTTTATATGCGCACTCTTGCCTCATTGTACAGGAAATTGTCCGCTTATCATTAAGCATATTATAATTCTAAGCTACAAAATTAAGCGCTTTCAACATCATATTGTTTTCTCTAATCTCGTAAATCGTCGGAGCTTGCTCGACTCTTATTCGCTCCTCTATGTTAATAACAAGGTTAATGTCTACAGGTGGGATGCTCTTCATAAAGTTTGATTATATTATGGGCCCAGCACTGCTATTCATTAGACACAATTTGGAGGACAAAGATGAAGTTTCTACACGAGTGTCAAACAAAATGACTGGAGTCAAGGTTAATTTACTAAAGTGTTATTTTAAGTAATGAATCCTTAATCGTATTTTTTGGTGTCCTGGGCAGTTGCAGGTGGCACCCATTAAAAACGTACTTATTTTCGATACCCTACGTGGTTTGAAAATAAACGATACCGAACGTTTTCAAAGCGTTACTGAAAAATTGAGTGGGGAGATACTTTTCTGATACCCTTGCGCACATTCCATCAACCTCCACAATATTTTTATGACATCATTTCAATTCTCTTAGACTAGTCTTATGTGGGAATATGTGATGATTTCATCATGGGCGCTTCGCAGGTCGATTGCAAGTTAGTCAACATGGGATTGATTGACCATGGGAGATCCTATAACTTTGAATGACGTCATTTTCAGACGGGATCCTGAATTCCTGATCACATCATTGATTGGAAAATATTATGAATGACATCATACTGTATGTATGCACTGACGATCATAACTGAGATGGGATTACCAATGATACTTTCATCAGAATTGTTTTTTTTAAAAAAAAACATCACATTAAACTATTTTAACAGGATTTATCATGCTTGGTTTCCGAATCCTCCGTCATGTTGGTCAGCCATATCCGTTTCCTAATCGTGATCACGAGTATGGTGAGCTCTATCTACCATGAAGCTTGTCTGAAAAATTAATTTTAATTGATAGCTCCTTCTCGGTAAATTTACAACTATCAATTAGATGACTTCATGGCGTCTATCTGGCTATAATTCGTGAATGTGCTACTTCGTAATTTGTATAATGCACTAAGTTTAGTTACTCGATATTATGGTTTTTAACATCAAAATCATTTTGAAACCCTTCATTCATGTTTTTTTTTCCAAGACTCAAGCTACTCGACATTGGTTTTATTTTTCAAAAAAACGTGAAGCATCTTTTTAGATAAATGTGTATTAGGGGGGTGGAAGGGAACTAGTACATGGTCACTAAAAATGTTATGGTATTCAAATTATTATTACTGCAAGCCCCTGTTGCATCCAAAAAAACATGTATATTTCGATGTACGGTGCATTTTTTCTTTCATTTTTTATTATAAAAATCTCAAGGTTTCTAGTGTAAATTGTTGTGAGCTCACCCTTGTCGTGAGAAACCAACCGTGAAGCATGCTTTATCCGTTTCATCTTGACCACAAAAAACTGAAGCAATAATAAGAAAAAGCACGTTGTTAGGGTGAGGCTTCATATGTCTGAGGACATTTAAAAGGAAATTATTATATTACGAATAAATAGGACAGTGGGGTTGCATCGTGGCACGGAATTTTTATTACCATGCTTTTCTTAAAATTTGCTTGATGTCCTCTAAACTGTTCATTTAGATTTTTGCAGATTTATCACGCATACATGTATATTGCATTTATTTTCTCCACGAAAGTCAGTTTAATATTGTCGAAATTAGAAGTTCCGGATAAGTTTAGAGAAAAAGGAACCCTTTCTTATTTTAATGAAGTGTCGTTTTACCAGCTCCAAGTGTAATACAGGATGTCAAGGAAGTTTTCGAAGAATTTAGAGTTCTAAAATTCAAATTATTCGGAGACTTTGTGGAAAAGTTACACAAAATTATTAAACTAGCATTTACTATCAATTTTAGCTTACAAACATGATATTGCAATACTCTTTAGTATTTCTGTGAGATACCCTAAATGATAATGGCCTAATCAACTTTCCCCATCCCCCAGAAATGTTCCGAAAAATGTATCTTTTTGAATTGTATATTTGACTGAGGTTGAATGAAATTCTTCAAATGTCAAATAATAATTTCACAAACTTGAATTAAAACATAATTTGAACTTTGTCTCGCATAAAAATCCTATTTACTTGCATGTACATGTATGTATGTATGTGGGCCAATTAAGTTCATTTCAACCTGTAAGCCAAATTGTAACGAATCCTTGTTGAAAGAATCCAATTAAACTTTTAAAAAAATCATTAAAACTTGTTGCCAGTGGAAAATCCTATCTCTCATCCTAAAAGCAATGGAGAAATCTGTAAAAAAGACAAACAAACATCGAAAGCTACACGTTGATGTTAAATAAAGTAACAAGTCAAGGCATTCTTTACTTCTGTTTCGCAATTCATCACAACTGGTATATTGATTAAGCCATGTTTTGGTGAAATTGTAAATTGACCAGAAATTACCTAATAACAATACAATAATGAAAAGGCTGGATTGTGCACTGATATTGTTTTGATAAAGTATTTATTTTTATTAAAAATGCTATACTTTTTCACATCGATTGGCTAAAATGCAATTTACACGTTTCCAGACTGCACTCCTTGTACAAGAAATACATGTATCACGTTTACGCTTAACACCAGGACCAGCCAAAAATTCAAAGTAAAAACAAAAGTAACATAAATAAAAATCGGATTTCCGAATACATGTACTCGTTCGATGTAGAAATAACAACTCGACACACGTTTTTTATAAATATAGTTCAATCAAAACAACACAGTATCGATTTGCTGATCAGATAGATGCATGATTATTGATGGTAATTCGGAGCCCTACTAGTTGTCCTCCTTCTGCGTTTTTGTCCAGAAGATCTCGACGAACTCTTGGGTGCAGTTTTAGGCTGCGTCCTTCTGATTTCCACATTAGCGTATGTGTCCTCTATAGCTGCAGTGGTAGCGTACGTGTCATAGTTTTCGACTCTAGTTTTTCTGCCAGAACCTCTGGAAGGACTTTGGGGTGCTTTAACATTGGTAGTGTGCTGGAAATCAGTGTCACTTTGATAGGGTGGGACTTCATAGTCTGTTTTCAGTGGAATAGTTCTGGTAACAGATGCGTGACCTTTTCTGCGTCTTTGGCTTCCATTTCTGTTCCTTCTGTTGTTTCTGTTACTGTTCTGAAGCGGACGGTATGTTGTTGCGAAGTTTGAATTCTCTTGAAAATTGAGATCGCCATCAAATTCCGGTTCCGGTTTACTGGCTCTGTGCAATCTGGTTACTGGTCTAGAATTTGCATCATAATTTTCGTAATCAAATTCCGCTCCGAAGTTATTGGTTCCGTAATAGGAGGATGGATTCTCCCTCTTGAGCTTTGGTCCGAATCCTCCATCGTAGTGATCCATGACTTCGAACTGACTGTCAGCATTCGCCGGATGGGAATTTGCCAGGATCGATGGAGTAAAGTTTATCAAGTCATAATTTCGCGAATAAAGTTTTCTCGATCTGTTCACATTTGAACTTCTTCTTTGGGGAGGAGCTCCTGATTTGACGTTCGTATTAACATGGATGGAGCTTTCGTAGGAACCATAGTTGGCGCTTGGAAGATCATGGGCCGATGCAGGTAATGCAGCTTTGAATGGTATCTTAGATTCGAAGGAGGGTGGGTCATTAGCCGAACTGAGGCTTTCAATGGCAGGATCTCCTTCACCATATATTCCGCCACCATAGATGGCGTAGTTTTGCTTTTCTGGTACGGTGTATATGGAAGAAATTGGTCTACCTATGGTGCTTTCAACATGAGGCTCTTTTAATATCGAAATGTCCTCGTATAACTTTTTTGATAGCGAAGTTCGTCTTTTGGATTGTGCAGGATTGAACTCGAAGGAATCTTTGTCGTTTCGTTTGGAACTCCTATTGGAGTTTTCAGATCTGTCATTCCTACCTTTATCTGGGCGAACGGCAACTTGCCCGGAAGCTGCTCCTATGTAACTCGGAATTTGCTCTCTTCTAGCTTTTGTTTGGGATCTGTAGCGGTATAGTTCTCTTGGCCTGTGGGGTCCTCGGTATATTAGTATTGGGGCTTCCAGGACGTTTTGCACATTTCTCTTGTATTGGTCATTGATATTTTGATCCGTGTTGCCAGGCGGTTTGTAGGAATTTCTAGGTAATTGATGTGCTTTTGATTGTTGTCTAGGAACCCGCATACTTTCGCCAATCCTAGGCTGAATTTGCAACGCTTCAGTTTTATTTGGAGCATTGTAAAAATATACTTCATCTCCCACGTTTTCTCTGTTCATTGTCGTTGGATCTTTGCCACAGGCTAGTCCAAAGAATAAGATGGACGTAATGATATATGTTCGTGTCACCTGCCAAATAAATAACGTTAAATGAACCACCAGTTAACAATTGACGATTGCGATTTGATTACTAACACAGTGAAAAATTCTTGCAACATATATTTCTAGAAATAATCCATAATGGAAAGTTGGGAAGAAAATCGCATGGAAGATATTGTGGAAAATGCAAAATCCTTCTATTTGCATTTATATCCGGAAACAGGTTATAAATGCGTGTAGTACAAACTTCTATATATCCCTGGATTACTAAACATTTTGTGATAAACGCAGCAATTTGTTTAAATTTGCTATAAGATGTTTATTGTAATAGTAATCGTCTATCATGTATCTGTTTGATGCTTAATGTATTTGTACAGCTTATCGCAAACAAATACAGGTATTTTTAACTATCCATAATATTTTGCAATGCATGTGAAATAAGTTTGAAAAATGTATAATTTAAATTTCAATAGAAATGCTTTATTTTTTTTTTCAAACAATGATACGTAAAAAAACCTTCATCAAAACTTAATCCCTTCCTTGATTAAGTCATTGAAGTTATATATTTTCTGGCCTATTCATAAAAACGACCATGGAAAATTTAGATATAACCAATTTACTTTTAAAGCCAAAGAGCTGTAGGCAATAAATTCCTAGTATACTCGATGCACATGCATATACTTTATTAGGCCATTTTTTCCACTCTTTACAATTCGTGGGAAAATCCCAATTTCATTCACTCTATTCAAGGTGCAATTTTTCATAAATTACGGGAGAAGGTGTCCATCCGTTATTAGCTGACCAACATAAATCGCAAATTGAGTTTCAAAAGTAGGTTAAAATTGGCAGAAAACTGTAATTGAACCAATTTTTGATTATTCTGTATCCCTTATCAACCAAATTACTTGCCAAAGGAATGAAAAGAAGATAATTGATGGGAAGTGTAACCTTGGCGTTATACAGTATCTTGTTTGTAAAACGACTTTTTCACCATTCGAGAGGCTTCACAACTCTTTAACATTTCATAAAAATGTTCTCATTATCTGTCTTTGTAAATTATCCGAGTAACATAATTACTTGCGTTACTCGTTCCGCATACAAATGAATTGAAAGTATTGAAATGAAATCGTTGGGTAACGTATTTTAAATAGCACTTAAACATTTCTGAAATCCAAGATTATTTGTAGTAAAGGTTGCATTTTAACTTTATACAAACTGGTGCAAATTTGATAGAAAATACAGTACATACCTTCATTTTTTCTTTCGTTTTCATTGCTTATTACTGATGCTGTACTTGAAATTTGAAGTAGAAGGTGGGCTGGAGAGTGTTAGGTAATAATCCAAAATTGACGTGTGTAACTCTTTATCGCATGAGATGTGTACCTCTTTTAACAAATTTATGTCACAAATGTCTGTAACCAGGTATAATTCTTGCTATTTATAAGTAGAATGCACCTGGAGTACATGTATATCAGTTCTCCATGCAAATGCAATGAGAGGGTGGATCTTGAAGAAAGATCTCCACCTGTAGAGCACAGTAACCTAGTTAGAGGACGTATAAAAAAGTAGTCATCCGGAACGATATAACTTACTTCAATTAAAGGTTATCGAAAAAAAAACTTGTTGGTCGATTGATACCGTTGATATTTTCATATCAGTTATTGCATGCTCGAAGCTTTTTTTATCAAAAATTTAATTGAAAATTTGCGTGTTGAGCAACGTTTATGGCTGGATGTTTAATGCAAAAAAATCCAATTTTTTAAAATTGAACTACTTGAGGTATGCGTATCGCTGGTCGGATGGTTTTTGGCCAAAAGGACAACGTCGTAAACATGAAAGAAATAAAATAGTAATTATGTTGTTGAAGTTCCCACATTACATTGAGTCGGTGTCAAGTTTTGCACATGGCTGCCACTGGTCGTCCTATATCCTTAAAATTAGTTCCTGTGGAATCAGAAGCTCGTTACAATCAGGAAAAGCTCGCAACGCTGTAGGATAATAAAACGAGACAATTTTTTCGTGTATAAAACACACACCGCTGCAAATAAGGTGAACGACAGGATGGGTAAATATTTGATTACGATGCTAAATGTAATTAGTAATGCAATACAATGCTTTGTTATATATTTACTGCAATGCAGAATATTGCAAACTCATCCTGGTTGATATTTGATAGCATTTGTCAGAAAATACTACAATTCGACGCTTGCTCCAAAAAATCTATGGAGCGTAGTGATTGCATCGAATTGCGTGCCCGAGCCATTTGATAACGCATTGTTTCATCTTAGATACAGTATACAGTGCGCATATACAGGTTTTAGTTGTTATGTCAAATACCTTGCTAAAATAGTTTTTAGGCGCCATCATTTCAAAGGTGCATTTCAAAGGGGTTTTTTTTGCGTAGAAACTAAAGTATATGTATATGAAACTTTCTCAATGTTGTCATTACGTTTTCTTTGCGCTTCTTGCACAAAAACTATCTAAATACAAGTATATACTGTATTTTTAGCAATCGATTATATAATTGCTATTTTATATATTATTTTACGCAATATTACAGAATTTTTCTTTACGGTGCGCACGCATTTAAAATTGTTTATTTGCATGAGTGTTTTAATAAGTGTCCAAATATGTAAACCGTTTCGCAAACTTACCGGATGCAGAGCTAGACATTTGAAAAGTATACAAACTTAATGTATCGCATGATCTGTTTAATATACAAAACTTAGAGATGATTTGGCTGAAAATAGTAGTAGTTATAAATATAATTTTTTTTCTCCCTAATATTTCCATACCATGTTTTCGAAAAGTATTTTCGATCTCTTATGAACTTAGACGATATATACATATATATACTGTAGATCAGCAAACGCAGAATTTAGTCTATATATAGGGGTAGTCGGAACATTGCTACTTATAAAGAAGTGAACAAACTCAAAATTAGCTGCTAAGACTAAGTTTGCTAAAATATCATGTTGTGGTTGAATTTTGTTCGACTTCAATGAAACTATTAATGACCGGAAATTCCAAATGGTTTTCACCTTTTAACTTCTGATCGTATTTCTTCCGGCTTAAAATGATGTGAGAAAACTATAATTATAAAAACGAAAACGAAAAATGGGATTAATCGTATGAATATCCCGTCTAGTGCAAACTTTGATTTCAACGGTTTCTCTCCTTAAACAATGGGTTGCTATAAATGATATATAGTGTAATAACCTAGTGCTAATTATGACGGGAATCATCCATCCATGCCTAAAGTTGCTAAAAAGTTCATGTTGAAAACGAATCCGGATACAATGCACTTTATTCCTTTACAACCAATCCATGTTGTTCAACAAGAGTGATTCAAAATTACTGAGCCAATAAAACATTGCTCTTTAAATTCCCCATAGTCAATATTAGATATATCGAACTAGTCATACAAATTAGACATTTTAAAGTCAGGTTATTTATTGCTCTTTTAAGACCGTCTAGTATCCTAAATGTAATGGAAATGTTAGATTTCAGGTGGTATACGTACGAAATAGACGTATACGAGTACATATAATAAATGTATGACTGCCTTAACATTGGTAGCTATAAGACTATTTTTTAAGTACCTGTTAAGAGGGTCTGCCAGAGTTGGCGAGGGTTCCAGGCGAGATGATGCGTCGGGTAACCGTTTGTAACTTTCGTGGTATGTCAAATTTCCAATTGGCTAATTTCTCATTTGTTTCCATTGCTAAGTTTTCTAGCGTCAATAAAGGCCTGTGGCACAAGTTTCAAAATAATATTTCAAATTACATCTTCCAATAGAGTATAAAACTGAGAACATACGTCAGAATGGTCTATAATGCCCCTATTCTTATATTTAAAAAAAAAAATAAAAAAAATTGAAAGAATTAAAATCGGAGACGTTAAATTGTCACACCTACGATATCTTTTTTTTCAATTCAATTCAACTCAGTACCCTACAGTCAGCAACTAAATGCCATATGGTAGGGGGGTCAAGCCCATTTTCA
>JAQGAO010005373.1:0-13688 GCA_034697705.1 Ommatoiulus sabulosus
GCATCATGCTTCTTCTCTTCACATTCCTTCCCGGAATGTGCTTCATTTCTCAGCTCCTGACCCTGGCCGCTCTCACAAATTATAGAAAATTCGAAGGGAAATTTAATTGACCAATGATGATCTTGAAAATATTGCAATAGTGAAAATACTGAGAATTTTTCAAAATTAATTAAGAGAAGAAAATCAATTTTGAAAATTTTGCAAAATCAGCCTCGGAAAACGTCGACAGTTTTGTAAAATTTACCTTAAACGCTTTCTTAGAAAATTGACGTGATCTGAATATTACAAAAAAAATTACATGTATTTTTTTTCTAGCTTTGAGTGCAAAAACAAATGGAGAAAATTCTCTAAATTATTACAAATAAAAATATGAAATGTTAATTCACAAAAATGGCGACGCCGTTACATGTATTCATTTACAATTTACAATTTTTAGACACAAATACGAAAAAAATTGTAAACTTATCACCCTATACATGTACATCCGTTTTGCAAGCAAACAAGCATTCTTGACAAAATGATTTGATAAACGAAACACAAAACAAATACAATTATATTATGTTATGCTTATCTCCATTTATTTTTTAATTTCACTGATACGCAAATCTAATTCTAAAAATTTTGAAAAAAATATTAATGTATAATTTTGTCCCCAGAGATTTTTCTTGATATACTTTTTGCGCGACAACCATTGTTACCTGTGCTATAGGTAACATTGGTTTCCATGTTTTCTAAAATATAACACAACAATATACATGTATACCCGATACAACAATATACAACTAATGGAAAACATACTGTAATATCATGATAATACCAAAAAATAAGCAATATTCAGCAATGGTTTTCCAAAGTTAAAAATACATTTTTCTCAGCATTTTGCAGTACGCTATAATGAAATGAATATAATTTACAATAAACGGTCAAGTGTCCATATCAGTCAGTCTATCTTAGAGTGCAGTAACAAATGGCTTACCGAAGCGGCGGCGTAATGGGCGCACGCTGAAATTAGCAAGAAACTGACCAATAATTGGGCGGGCATCTTAATTTTGGATTCAAAATGGAGCTGATTTACAGAGATTCAAAGGAACTAGTCGATCTGGGCCGAACTTGTGATATGGATACTATTGAGGTTGGGGTTTGCCCCATTAAATACTGGCAAAATGTTGTGAGAAACAATCGAGACCGTTTCTCACAACATTTTGCCACAGGGCACAGTATACATAATATAAGTAGTTGCACTCCATTGATATGTTTTGTGTTCCAAAACCACCGCAGCGCCTGTGTGCGAAATGATGAAGCCACGCCCATTTTAACCCGCTCGATTTCTGATTATTTTAAATACAGTATTTGCTTATATTATTTGATTTTGAAACTACAATCAAAAACTATATAAATAAATGAGAGTTTTCTTAAACCTGGAAAATCTAGGAAATTTAGAGAAATTCAAAATATTAATGTTTTTGCAATCCAAAATTAATGCTTCTACGTGGTTAGCTCAGGACCCTTTTGTAAACTTTTAAGAAATTTCCCAGAACATTAAAATATGCAAAAGTTTTCACGTTTTCCGATTCCAAATTTGCAAAATATTCAAACTTTTCATAATACAAATTTGAAAGATTTCCGACCTTTCTCAACCACAAATTTGCAACATTTTTAACTGTTTTCGAGAACAGATTTGCCTAATTTCCAATATTTTCAGTGGACAAATTTTCTCTTGATTTTTGTAAGATTTTCACACACAATTTTCCTTTGTTAATTTTGAATTTTTTTTCCAAATTATCATGAGTAAACTTTGCAAAATATCAAAAATTTATTTCTCTGTGTCTATCTTTTTTAACATCGACATCGACATGACAATTTTGATTTTGTTTTGGTCAGGGAGATTTGTTTATTCAACTGGAAAAGTCAGGAAAGTTGAAAGTCAGGGAAGTCCGCGAAATATGTTTCCAATTTGTGCAAGTCCGCGAAATATTTGTACTATTTCCACCGGTCCGCAGGGGTAAAAAAGGTTGAGAAACAATGAGATAGACCATAATAAAAAAAGTAGTTTGTTGAATTAAAAAATGACCATTTTCAATATATTTTCTTCAAAATATTCTCATTCTAATTTAGGGCATTAAAAATTGATTATTGGTTCAACGCTCGAAATATATAGCTCAGTTGTGGCCTTATAAGGCGTGAAGGGGGAGAAGGGGGGGGGGGAGGAGAGGAAGACCCTTTTTTATTATTTAAAATGTTTAACTAAATTTTGGTGCAGGAGGAATTTTTTGTATATGATAAAAGGCAAATTTGTTCAAAGTTGTGTTAATGCGACATTTTGAATTAAATTTTTCATAAAAGACTGTGATTTGATACTTTAGGTCACACTTAGGATACTTTAGGTATTCCATACCACAGTCTTAAAAAAATCTCAACGACTCGTCCGTTTAGGAGAAAATTGTCAGAAGCTACATGTATGTTTGATAGTTGTAGAAAAATGTTTCGGACTATACAAAAATAAAACAAATTGCCATAATGTAGTAAGCAAATTGGAAATTTTGGCGGAAATTGGCATATGAAGTTTCCGAGGGTAGTAATTAGGGTAAACATTCGATTATCCTGGGGAATATAATAAGTTAAGTTTCCCGGATAATTGATAATCCCACTGAAGGAACAGCTTTTACGTTATGACATACACTTCACACGATAAAATCTCAAAAATATTCATTCGTATGTTCATCATAGTGCATGTGATCTAACTTTATAAATCTACCTGCATGGTTAGGTTTTGCAAAGTTGGCTCCAAGTCGCATCTCGGGTATTTGAGATTGAGGAAAATATGGCTCTGCGAGGGATCCGAAATCTCCCACAGGGCATATCAAAAGGGCAATAACGATGACGTCACGTTAATTGAAAATGTTTAATTCTGGCAAAAATGAGTAAATTTCTTCCATTTGGAATGACTCGACTAAATTAGAATTCTAAATCATTAGCACCTTGACCACTTAAGAACGAATTGTATACGAATTCTAATATTTTATTATCGTTATTCTCGCTCTATACTGTTTGGACCCGTGGCAAATTGGTTTCGTCTCTACAGGCCTATTCTAGCGCGTGCAATTATCATAGTTTTAATTAATTTTAATGCGTCCAGTTGTGCGAAGGGATTAAAAGCTCGAATTAGTATTTTTAGCTCGGTAAGCCCTAAAGGTGTAGTTCAGTAAACGTGCGCTTTGTTTGATCGCATCCATAGTAGCGTCAAATTTTAGTTCAAGGACACGTTGTCATGAGGATTTTGTTTTTAATTTACTATAGCTTCGTGGAAGTATTGATTTTGAACATTTTCTAGCAACTTGCACCATTTTAAGTTTTATGTAAATGACAAAACCGAATTTAATCAGCCTTGACAATGCGACAGTCGAGGCTGTTTGTCACAGTTTTAATCAGCGGTTGCCTAAGTTGGCGTTTAGTGTACTTCTTTTTGTTTCAAAAGTGAGATTTCCATTCGGGATTTATAATCACTTTATGGCTCACCCTGTATGCGATTCAATTATTTTAACAATTGCAGTTTTTTTTAGTTTTGCGATATACCGGCACTTTATTCGTTGATTATTAATTCGTGTCTTGTTGATCGTCAATATCGTATAAAAGCAATTAAGGCACGGTTATGCAGTGTATGGAGACTATAGCAACAAAAAATCTGCCTGCAATTTGTGTCGCACTCTGTAAATATTTGCTCGAAGGAAATTAATATTCATTGCTGGATGTCTATATGCATCTTCGTGTTTTTATCTGTTAATTGTACATACATGCACATGTTTGTTTGCTCCGCTTACACGTCGCTAAGCAAATATGCATATTGGCAAAGTACACAGTGAATTGGGGGCGCTGTAGTCGCTTGAAATCTCCTCCTTTCATCCCCCCTGGACGCCATTTTTTTGCTCGTTTTTCGCTTATGTACTAGGGACAGCCATAAACGTGATTTATTTAAAAGCAAGATTGCCAAAATACACATAAAGCGCCATTTTTGTAGACGTTTTACTAAAGCACCAAGTTCCGGTTAATGTAACGATTTAGACTGATCTCCTTTACTCCTTATACAGAAAAGGAACATGTTATATAGAAATGTAAAATAAGCGAGATATACAGTCATACCGGATTATGTTCTATTTTCAAGTACTTTTATTCTAAATAACAACTTAAGTAACTCGTATCATTAGAATCGTAGTATTAATTAGACGTGACTTCTCGTGCTTTTATTGTCTCGGTGCGTTGAGCACTTGAAAAATTTAACCAAATCATGGATTAGAATCAAATTATGAGTTAATCGGGACGTTTTATTGCCTTATGCATACAATCAACATTTGCTTCGTGATTCAAGAATTTGGCACTGCGTATATAGTTAGAAGCCTTATCGTAAAACCGGGTGAGTCAAAAGTCCCTGAGAGCTTGTGGGCCAAAACTGAAAACGACTTAAACGCTCTCTTGCGTGAACATTACGTGTTCGTGGATTTAAACGAACGAGAATACGTTCGAAAATGTTAATGTGCACCTTATGGAATACTATCCACATATTTTCAGAGAGAATATAGTGCTGTAAACGTTAATGCACATGAATTTTTCCACAATTTTGAATGTTATCCAATTGTTCACTATAATGAGAAAACATGCCATGGTCATGCCTTAATTTACACAATGTGTTTTTACATGTCTAAAATATATTTGAAACGCATGGATCCGTGCAATTTACTACGAATCTACGAGTTTTTCAAATGCCTGCATCTACAAGGGAGGGCTGGAAACGTACAATGGTGCTGTGTTTGTGTGTCGCATGTTTACCATTGCTGTTGCTATGTTTTTTGTTCTCATTGTTATTACTAATATTTGTTGTTTTTGTGTATTCTCGTGTTGTCTTGGAAGTACTTAAACCTATATTTTTCATTCGCAGTCTTAGATTTTCTATTATCATCAAGAACCAAATATCAAAAAACCTCGCAAAAAATACATTCACCAAAATCGTAAAAGTTGGGTTCGCACGCTGAGGCGACTTTATTTTATATTTCAAAGTTTTTTTTATTATTTTTGGTGTAAACATTGATGAAGCGAACTGACCGCATTGGTGTGCACTGACAATAGAAAATGTACAGGCTAAATTTCGTTTATGATTGTTGACAAAAAAATGCGGATTGAGGGTTATACCTTAGCTTTTCCTCCCCTGCTTATTAGGGCGAGCATTAACCGGAAGCGGAAGTAGCTCCTGATGAACCTTAACTTCTCCCCTTCTCACTGAAAATTCACGTCTGTCCAAAATGGCCGGAGTCCTAGGGTCAATCATGCGCAGGAACAGCCAACGACGGGTAGGTGCCCAATTTTCATTTTATTTTATTTATTTTTAAATCAGACTCGATTTTTATTTCGTAGCATTTTTTTATTTATTTAATTCATTTAATTTAATACATCACGCACTTTTCACTCGTTTATCACACGCACTTAATTCGACAGTAATTATCGATACTTTTGCTCCCCGGACGACACCGATCGATGTTTGGCCTTGTTCTCGTTTAGGAGACTTGACGCCATTTTCTTTATAGGGATATCCCCATAGGGACAATCCCCTAGATCATCGGACTTCCGCATTGGCAGCAGTGATAGCATGCATGTACAGCGTACTCCCGTGTGAGGTTATTCGTCCCGTGTCTTAGTGTCGTCATCACGCGCGAATGCGACATTTCGTAGTGGACACTGGTCGAAGTGTTCGGAAACCAGTAGTTTGTGAATGGTCAGGGAAAAAGACTCGTAATGACACGTTTCACTTTGTGTTTGCACATATTTCATTTGCACGCGATGACTACTGTAATTTTAAAGAAATCGTAATTTAAGGTATTAACCCCAATGGTAAAAACCGTGCTTTTTTTGCTCCGAAGTTTTTAATACCATTGCAGGTGATTGCTTTTAAACGATAGGAGGCGCCGCGCATGAGATGAAGTATAGGGACGCCATCTATCCGTTAGATTGGGAATAGAGTCCCTGCAAAAGCCCAGCATGCCGTTATAGAAATATAAATTTTAAAAACATTAAGCTTTGTATAAAAGCATGTTACTCTATAGAATTGTTTCGTTGTAAATCACCGATTATATTAATCGGATAATGATGCAAATACGTTATCGACCCGCGATGGTATGCACATGGTTGACATCGAGCAACAATTAAACATTCAGTCATATTAATTCTAACATTCCTTGAAAATACACCTAAAGTCGTGCAAGTTTTTGTGCTAAATTTGCATCAATTTGCCTAGTTTATACAAACTGTTAACTCGTGATAGGAGTATGACCGGTTGCTTCAAACTGTCAATTATACTGTATGTCCGTGAGCACAAACACTTTAAAGGAGAATGGGGCAACTAGTCATTCACTGCTGGGAGGAGGGGATGGAATGAGGCACATTAACTAAGGTATAATAGATACTACACGAGCATTACTCTTTGGCGGCATTGATAATTTAAAAATGGTTAGGTCAACTTCCTGTTAGTTGTAATTTGGCATGCAGTTTGAGAATGGGCAGTCCACTTCACCTGAGTTACAACAAATCTTCCATAGGTCATCTTTTATAACCTCTAACATAACATTAACCTAGCAGACATTTTAGTGCGTCCATTACTCATATCTGTGTTTTTCGTCAACTTTATTAGTGGATTAGAATGTGTATCTTTAATTTTAATTTTTTTAATTAATTGTGGATTAGTGTAGCGAGAAAATCAGAATTAGTGGGGTTTAGAAGGTTCAAGTTAAACCTGGTCCTAAACCCTATATACCATTTTGCAATGTTAAAATCTTTGAAAATCTTTCATGTTATATTCGTAATCATTTACTTGAGACGGTTTCATATAAAGTTCCTTTTTATCTTCCTCATTTATTAACAGGTTGTAAAAAAACCTAACGCTTCTGTGAAGAATTCGCCAAAACATAGGCCTACTCATAAATCCCAATTTTTGAGAAAAAACTAATGCATTTAAAGTCTATTTACCTAAACATATTCAGAAAAATATATATATATACATGTATATATATATATATTTTACTCGGATATTGCCTTTCGAATAGTATTCTAAAATTTGCAATTGAAATTTTTCAAGTAATTTCATGCGTATCATAAATAACTGCATGTACAATTGTACATACTCAATAAAGCCATTCTTTAAATTTGCCTAATATTTAAAAAAAAAATTCTAAAACCATATATATTTTTAAAATGTTCTTGGCTCAATAGAAATGTATTTCGCACAAATTGTAATAACTCACAGTTTGCCCATTTAAAAGGTGTCCTAATGCACATTCTCTATGATAATTTACGTAGATAGTTTTAGTAATGAAATTAAATGTTATCGATAATTTTATGTAATAACTGGGATTAAGTGAGTGCATTTTGCATTTTATAATTTCCCACGTGTTTATTTTCAATTAAAAGCATAATTTCTTTCTGTTGCCTGCATTGAATTAATTGAAATGAATTAGAATTAATTTCACGAAAATTTCGCGAAACCTCACGGGGGATTTTAAAATGTGAAATACCCGATTCCTAATTATTTTCTATCGTTCCCGGTATCTGATGTATTGAAACTATTTAAATGCACGCCTACATCTATTTGTATCATTAAATAAATTATAATAATGGGAAAAAAATATTTGAGCATAGCAGATACGACATTTTTATACAGTACGAATTTTTTTTATAACTTGAAAGATTTTCTGAAGTTTAACATTGCTCGTATGTATAGAGTTTAGGTTTCCTTTGAAGTGTGAACGAAATTCGGGAAAACGATTTGCTAAACTGAACTCTTGACTCTATAGGTCTGTGCCCAAGCGATTACGGTAAGTTTATTTTCTTAAAAGCAGGCCTATATAGAGTTATGGATAAATTTCCGCGAAACTACGTGCCGTTATTGAACTGGCGATTCAATTTCGTTGTTTGCATTTGATAGTCCCTGAGGATTCCTGGCCTTGATTCGCGCGTGCGTGCCTTAGGGGTCATCTCCTTCATTTTCCCTTTTCCTCCCCAAATGAGCGTCTTGGTTGCGAGAGATGAAACACCAAGTTGGCTTAAGCGTAATTACTTACGGATGAATCGAACACAAAAGTATTCGCTGCTTCGAAGAGAGTTGTAACTCTAGCGGGATATTCCTGCAGGAATACGATAGAAAATAACCTTATTAACATTAGTACTAGTGCTAGGGTTTCAGGAGATAGGGAATGGGGAATTCTGATTACATCGCTAATATGGATTTGGAGGGACCGATCGATTCGCCCCCTAGCGCCCATGCTTAGAAATGGATCGTCGGATAAACGCCGAGTGGCACGGTGCTCGCATTGGCTAGTCTTCGTCACGCACGTCACGCGCGCGGTGAGAATTGGGACTGCGATGCCAGCGCCAATTACTTTCAGTGGCGAATATGTGCACCGTATTGTTCAAAGTGCAGAGTGAAATAGAAAACGTGTCAATGTAATGCCGATTCTAACATCGTAACCCTATTTATCGAGCCAGAATAGTGCATTTTGGGTAATCCGTGGAAAAAGTTTGCAACATTTTTGGGGCTTCAAGAGCCCGAAAACTAAACTGTCTCTCATCTGAGCAATTTACATTTGCAAATATTCATATTTCTTCTCTGGCGTTTGAAGACGTGACGGCCGGAAAAAGTGCGTCCTTATATTTTATCACCGTCACAAATTTACGCAAAAACTCTTTTTGTGTATTTTTGAGATGACATTTTGGATGGATGTCGCAATTTTTACATCGCGTTCTCTTAACAAACTCCCTGCAGTCTACATTCAAATATACGCTTTTTTTCGTCAATCAAAGTACACGCAAAAAACGAGATGGAAAAAGCGCTGTCAAGTTCAATTTTTGGGCTTTTTTATTTCTGTCAGATTTATTTAGTTAAATCGCGAATTAAAACGACATTTTTTTCCCCGCTCCTTTCTTCCCCCTCTCTCTCTCATTTTCTTTAAATTTCAGACAGGATTTACTCATTCACGTTGCAGTCGAGAATGCAAAATATTGAAATTAATGCTCACATCGAAACCTTATCCCGTTTTGAAGTTTTCAGTTCGAGTTTTTCCAAGCAAGATGAGAGAGGGGCTTTAGCCTGCCCCTGAGGATAGGCAATTACTGCTAGCAACGGAGCTGTGATGGTTTGCCCATCTACGTTTCATCGTGAATTCAACTGTAGATCTGTCGATGCCAATCTTGTAAATTCTTGCTACAGATTGAGTCTTTCTAACCCTAAAATGAAAATATTTCACATTTCTAAACTACTTGAGCGCCGAAATGACGTCATAAAATTAGAAAAGTCTACATTCATCTCATTATGCATATAGCTTACATTATGTATATTCAAAAATCGGAAGCATGTCTGGTCACAAACATTTCGCATTATCGAAACTCGGCCTCAATCTTAATATACAAATCATTAAAACGTATTTTGAGCAAAAAAAATTTCGAAATGCAAAGTTCGAATACGTATTTTTGTACTTTTTGATTTCTGAAAATTGCGAACCTTTGATGAAAGTACTCGACGCCATCGCAAGTTTAGAGACACCCTGTATTCCCTTCGCACTCTTGCTCTACAATCACCGCGTAAAAACAAAGTATTTACGAAAATACTGATTCAAATCGTGCGTAAAGTTGAAGAGTCTATTAAGCGACACCCTTGAGGTTTCGACACTATTTTCGCTTAAGTATAGAAAAAGACCCCGGTGCTAAATCCGACCGCTGCCTCGTAAAAAATGATGAATTTCTCCCTAAAATCTAGGGAATTTCGAATGCTTTTCCAGCTATAAAAACAGTATTAAAAGAGGGCGTCAATCACGTTCCGTGTTCGATTGAATTCAACCTGGGTTTAACGTGCCGATCAACGCTTTTTACGCTTCGATGCTCTCAGTTTTGTTTAAAAATCTCTATTTCTAAACGACAGCACCCCCTTAAAATCCCGTTTACCCCACCCCCACCTAGCGCAACTGCGGAGCATTAATACGGCGAAAGCTTATTCGGATTGGTCCGTTTTCTATCAAATCCCTTCGGTGTCGTCATGTGCGTATTGTGCGTGAAGGGGATATAAGCAGAGAGGCACCTCACTGCGCCTGGGCTCGGGTTGAAAACTTTCGTATATTCCCACGAATAATTTTAGTTTCACTGTGGCTGTTATTTATATAAATAATTTATCTATCCATTTCGGTAAGAACGTTTTTATTGATTGATTTATGTAGTTTTTAAATTAATGAATATAAAAAAATATTTTATTTCCGACGCGGACAATCAATTTGTGTAAATAATGTAAACATAAGGCATGGAAGAGTAATTTTCTGTTTCCTGTGTTTTTATTACAAATGGTTGGAAAAATCAATGTATGTATATGCCTGCATGCTTATACATTTTGGGGGGTGCGTGGTAGCATTTGGTATATGAGACGCTCGCAACTTTGAAAACGCATTAAGTCAAGTTTTCTTCCAATTTTAATATTAATGGATCCAATTAATCATTTATTTAAGATGGTATAATGACACAGTTTTCCAGCGGAAGTAGACCTATGCGAGTGAAACGCTCTCAATCTTTTATGACGCTTTTGCAGTTCGCTTATGATTCCGTAGCCCGACCTTGCATCTTTATGGCGAATCATAAATTTTTGATTAAAAAAATTAGTTTGACGAGTTTAGCATCGCGGACATCTCATTAGTGCGTGTCTTGTTAATCGAAATGATGTCGAGCGTTTTAGGGGTTTTGCTAAGAAATATGACGATCCGAGTTAACGTGTGCGTGAAAATAAACATTTTCCAATTATCCCGCCACTGAATATAGCTTATTGCTAGCCGTGTTAATTATGGCAGCTCATCTCAGAAAACGAGCTGAGCGTGAACACCCCCAATGTGTAACCTTGATCCTCTTAATTTTATTCCTTTCATTTCGTAGATGAAGTTAGAAAATCCACCAACTCAGCTGAATCTCTTAATTTCCATCATCGTAGGCGTTGCATATACGAAACGCCTATTATGGGTGGGACTTCAAAATAGGAATAAAATGCATATTTTATGAACAATATGTTATAAACTACTTGAATTGAACTGTATTTTAAAAGCCGACTTACCGAACTGAAAATGTTGTTTCCAATAAGAGAATGTTTCGAAATATGTTGAAATACTAGAACATTGAAAATATTTTTCAAATATATGAAGACAGTTCAAATTTCTTGAATTCCTTTATTTGAAAAGGTCATTTATATATATATACTAATTGTAATCATTAGATAAAGACACATGATCTTAATTTCCCCTAACGTACATTATTACATACATTTTATATTGATCCAATTAATTTTTAGTATAAATAATCATAAGCCAAGTCGAAGTTGAGGGGATGCGTATAAAACCGAATGCAGTTTAATTTCTCCTTTTAAGAATACTTTTAAATTTGCTTAAATTACTGTATATTACCTAAAAATGATTTCTTCTAAATCGTTGTATTCTGCGTTTTCTCATGTTCTGACAAAATTAATAATTACTAAATCTTCTTAAAATCCAATGCCAAATTGACCGTGTTGTTTGGATGAAAAATAAAATAGTATAATTTTCTACATCTAAATTCGTCCATATGTGTAAGTCGTTTCTGTCTAAAGTGGCCGCCAGATTTTTCTGGACACATTGAAAACGAGATTTCGCGAGAACAGGCGAGCCCGCGCGATTCGTTACACGCAAAACTCAAAGCTTCCACACACACAAAAACAAAAACTTTTTCAAAGTTGTACGTTTCGTGAACTTGGTTTCTGGTTTCGTGCCTCTTTTTCACATTAAAATATTAGTCGGTTCAGAATAAAACAGCGGAAGTGCATCGCATCAATTCGGCGAGCGTAATTTAGAATTATTTTCACGATCAAATTTGCCTTACGTAGCCAAACATTGCGAACGGCCATCGTCAACAAACCTAAATCAAGAAAGATATAGTCGATGATTTATTTAAAAAATCTGGCGTCATTAATTAACGTTGCAAGTGCGTCAAGAAATAATGCGTTCTGCAGGAAATTGAAATCGTGGATGGAGCAAAAAAAAGCGAGGCGAGAAGAAAACGTATGAGCAATGCTCACCAATATCATTTATCATAGTTTCTTACACCTGCACAGTTTTGGCAACCAACAGGCCTGCTTATCTGGCGCTCCGAAATTTATAATTGATGAAAAGAAAGTGCTCGGCAATTGGTTGCCAGGGAGTACTCGGCCATTTCATTGGTTTCACTCCTTTTATGACTATTTACTTCTTAATGACCTCCAAGAACGCATCTTCCGTTGATTACTCCTGATTGCCAAAGTCATTATTTGTGCTCTTACCACTGCGCCATCTAGCGTTAATTATACAATTAGTTTCCACATTCTCTTTTACTGTTTATTTCTCACTATACTTTCTGCATATCTTGCACATTATTTGTTATCTAAGGTAGGCTGTTCCGAGAACAGAAATAATAGGAGTACTCAGACGCAAGCTTTACGAATGGTACTTTTGGAAGACGACGTGTAGTCACGTGCGCATTAATTGGATTTAAAAAAGTGATAACCTTGAGGGATTTTTTTAAATCAATAAGCGTGTCGATTTTGCTCACGTCACTTCCGTCTGAGCACCTCTAATAGACGTAGTCCGTGTCAGCGATTAATGGTCAGTTTGTGATATCAAATGCAGTTGGTATCATTTTACCAGCATTGCTCATTGTGACTGAGGCGGAAATATCAATCGCCGGTGATTTAGGGCTCGATCATTAATTCACTTGACCGTAAAATGATAAACTGCAATGACCGGATGTTCCGATCATATTTTAAGACTTTAAATTTTAAGTCCTGTTAGTCGCTTGCTAAATATATTCTTCAATGACACAAAAGTTGATGCGCCTTGAAATGGGTTGATGCATTCGGCTAAGATGTACGTGCGTGGAAGAATGATCCATTTAATTCTTAAAACGACACATCTCGATCCATTTTTCTTTCGATTCGGGGAAGATGACGTGATTCATTTCAAATTGTAGAATCCTGCCTTTTCTGTCCAAGCGTTTCGTCTCTCGGTACGACCCACAAAATAGGGCCTATTTGTGCTCACCCAAATTTCCGGAAGTGCCATCATCAAAGAACGTGGGCGAATTTGCATCAGCTAACGCAAATTAAATTCTTTTGATAAATAAGCGATGAGATCTAATGGCATTCTAAATGCAGATGTCATATCTTTCTTTTGTCTCCAGGGTTGGTATTAACGCGGGAGAAAGATGGAGAAACAAAGTGCTTTTCATCTTTTTCGATTGTATTTAGCTAGAATTTCATTAAAAAAAATTCGTGGTCAGTGAAGCGATAATATCCTTGCAATGGTCGGAATTCTAAGTCGTTTTACTCCGAAGCGTGGGTTGACTGCATTCGAGTTTATTATCGTCGGAAAATAATATTTTCATAGTTTCCTGAAACCGCTGCGGGGCATCCCACGCTCACTCACGAGAGAATTTCGAGAATTCGACGGTTTTGCGTCATGAAATTTTAAGAAATTGCTAATATGCCCGACCTCTGCGCAATAACAAAGCATCATTGGCCCGATGCAAATCGTATTTGCATTATAGGGTGAGAGCACGCTGCCACCTACTTTTCCGTAACTTATTTCATGTAATTATGTGCTTGTTGTCAGCCTCAATTA
>JAQGAO010005374.1:0-13687 GCA_034697705.1 Ommatoiulus sabulosus
GAAACTTTCGGTTTCACGAGGACGTGCCCGGGAAACTTTCGGTTTCACGAGGACGTGCCCGGGAAACTTTCGGTTTCCGAGGGTAAACTCAACAAACTTTAACAAGTTAACCGTTCTTTAATTTATCTTGGACTTTGCGCTCGTCGCTAAATGCCAAAAATCTGACGCACGGTTTTACTTTTGCAGGAAGCTGAAGCCGAAGAAGAGGATGACGACGATGACCAGAAGCGAGACGAATTATAAACGTAGCCCCCCCAAAAGAAAGGAAACTCCCGTTAAGATTTACTAGGCTGATCAAAGGACAGGTATCCGGTGTCTTTGCCGTTAACTAATTTCTACCTAAACGATTACATCGTGCCGCGAACACGTTAAAACAGAAAAAAAAAAGCCCTGAACCCCTTTATTTCAGAGGGGCATTGTACCGTGCAATGGATTAATTTTTAATCCGCTTTATTCGATTTACCTATTACGGGGGACATTCCAAGCGTTACTCCTTTTTTACTTTAGGTTTTGTTTTTGTAATCAGTTATCTTCGGTTTAGGGTGGGGGGGATAAAATTATTGGAGACCATGTCTTCCTTCCTGGCAGCGCCTCTTTTTCTACGTCGTACAGTCCCTCCTCCTTGTTGAACCCCGTGAAATGCCCGCCGCCTCCATCATGTTCAGTCTTCAGAAATCCCCCGATTTCTACTTTTTCCTTTAATTGGACCATCGTTATGTCGAAAAGAAGTTGCGTAAGTGAGATGTTTTGAATAAAAAAAAACTCAAAAATAACTCAAGTTTGAAAGTTTTTTATTTATAATATAAGGGGTTTATTTATTTTTTTATTTGAGGATACGGTTAGTTAACGTTTACTTTCAGAGGATTGGATGTGCGGAAAATGCTGGGTAACATCGTGGACAGGTTGGAAAATAAGTCATCGGAGATGCCCTGAAAAAGACGATGGAAGTTTGTTAAGCCGAGAGTCGTGAGCTTTTTTGCGTAAATTCCTAACTGGGAATTCTTCGGAGCTCGGTGTTCCCCCCAGACCTGGAAATGTCGGGGAACTTGAAAATGTCTTGACAAGGTGCTTCAGCAGTTTCCGAGGACAAATTTGCAAAATTATCTACAGTTAGCTTAGACAGATGAACAAAATTTTCGGCAATTTGCGAGGAGAAATTTATAAAATTGTCAACTGTTAGTGAAAACAAACCGTAAGGTTTCCAACCTTTTTCAATAAAAATTTGTAAAATTGTCGACAGTTAGCAAAAACAAACTTAAAACATTTTTCTGCAATTTGCAGGAGAAATTTAGAAACATGTTAACAGTTAGCGAAGACAATCTCGCAAGATTTCCAACCTTTATCAATACATATTTTTGAAATTGTTGACAGTTTCTGAGGACAAATTTGCGAAATTATCAACAGTTAGCAAAGACAAACTTACAATTTTCCACAATTACAAAACTTCCCATAATACAATTATGCAAGATTTCCAACACAAATTTGCCCAACTTTCAACATTTACCGAATAAAAATTTGTAAAACATTCAACAGTTAGTAAAAAACATTTTCCAAAATTTGACATTTTTTCGTAATACAATTTCGCAATATTTCCAACACAAATTCGCCAAATTTTCAACTGTTTTGGAGTACAGAGTTATAAAATTGTCAACAGATTTCGATGACTAATGTTCAACCTTTTCAGAGTACTTTTCAATTTTTTTCTAAGTTAACATGAAAAAATGTAATAAAGGTCATTAGTAAATTTTGCAAAATCGTGGATAACATTGGCATCTGTCAACTTTTACATTGTTACTGGTCAGGAAAATTAGTTTAAAAGTCAGGGAATTTTATTACGAAATTTCTGGGGGATCCCCTGAACTTACTTTAGGAACGAGAAACTGCACCGTCCGGCTTTCTGCGCCGCCCCACGACGCCATTTCAATCATGAACCCTTTAACGCACTTGTAGATTAGTTCGGCTCTCTTCAGGCACCAGGACATGGTCATCTCCTAAGAACATTGAAATAAAGTTGGTTTTAGGATTGTCATTTAAGGACTACTCGGGCAAATCCAATTGCTGTTTTCTCTTTGCTCGCCTCGGACATTTCGTGGACTAGGAGCAGCGGCATGGTGACTGTTGTGACGTCGCAAAGACAAGCCACCTTCAGGACGTTCCTCAGAGCCAGGATTACAGGGTGACGGGAGGAAATGTCCGTGGAACGGATGGAGTCGTCCACGACCACGTGGAAAACGACGTGCACTTCAGCCAGATTAGAGTGACGGGTCATGTAGACGTCACCGGGACGAAGCATCGGCACCTGAGGAGGCTGTCACGGAGTGAGACCAACTTTTTTTTAATTTTTCAAATATTTAAGAGCCTTTAAGTCGAAAGATGGTCCACCCTAACCTGGCTCTCGCCGACTGGCTTGTTGGCGCCGCTCATCATTTCGTTGGTGGCTCTCCAGTGCCCTACTTTGGTCAGGTGGTCCCTCACCGCTTCCAATTGGTCTTCCAAACCAGGAAAGTGGAATTCGGTTGAAGTTTGGCAGATGCGAGAAAAATCTTAAAATTGAGTTTGAAGTTAGAAACTTGAATCGTATCGTTGAGGCAAAATTTGACAAATGTGCGCTTGCCCCTCTTGATTCCAGTGTAGCTGTTGACCCTGCTGTCCACTAGAATGACCAGGCCGCATAAGTCGGTCGAGTAAAGGGACATGGCGGTTTGAAGGCGCTGAGGGACCACGTTTCTAAGAAATTGGATGAAAAGTTGTGGAAGTTTTAAGAACCTTTTGAAGTCCTACTTTTAGATTTTATCTATAAAAATAGTAACGGGGTTCCCCCTAGACCTGAAAAAGTCAGGGAAGAATGATTCATTTTGAAAAAATTGGGGGAATTTAACATACATATAATAATGTTGTCACAATGCAACGTTTTTTAAATTTTCTTGAAAGAAAATTTCGAGATGGATGGTAACCAAAAACTGAGTTTTTTAGGCCACATTTTCGTTTATTAGCCGAACCAGAAATGTTTATCAACTTACTGAGCAACGAGGGGTTTGAAGTGACACATGTCGAGAACGTCCGCAGAAAGGAGGCGCAGGTTGTGCATCTGCTTCAGCTGAGCACCTGCGTGAGTGAAACAGAAAATTGACCCGTTAACGGCTCGTTGAAGGTACGATTTTTGGGCAAAAATGCATACCCAAATGAATGGTGAAGCTTTCTTCCAGTCGAGAAGCGCTGCTTAGCCAGTGCTCAGCTCCACCTTCAGAATTTGAGTAGGACCTTAAAAAATATCATCGAATAACAACCATCAGTTTGGAAGAAATGAATACCGTCAAATCCCCTTTAAATTTGTGGGAGGACATGACCAAAGGCGGTCAAGTGCCCCTTATGTGCCCAACTTACATGAAGCTAGCCGTTCCGCCGGACGTGTGGTAGTCCTCGTGAACCTTGGCGATCCACTCTTGAAACTCCCGCTTTTGTATTTCTCGAAGGGCGCTGATTTCGCTTTCCCACTTGCTCTCCAACATCTGAGAAAAAAAAATCATTGGAACGGTAACATTTTTTCGGATGATTTTCGTACTTTAGCCCGAACTGAAGTTAATGCTCGGCAAAAGTCAACTTTTGCGAAAAAAAAGTCCTGACACGCGAGAATTTCGTATGTTTTTTTACCTGGATATCTTCGAGCTGTTTAACGGCGAGCGCGTTGACTTCCACGTCCGTGGTGGATAATCCCAGGCGGTGAACGGTGTCCTCCATCTCTTGCGTCTGCCTGCATGGTGAGCGCGAGAAAACTTATGTAAAAATTGCAGGCACTCGGCACATCCGCAATGGCTGGACCGAGCCAACTAAAAATGAAATGCAAAGCTATGTCCACGCTGGAGGAAACGTAGAGGAACGTTTTGTTGCTAACTGCCGGAAACAACTGGCAAACATTAGCAACAGGCAGTTCTTCTATGTTTTCTCCAGTGTGGATGTAGCTTTAGATAAAATTCTTGAAAACGTAAAACTAAAAAATGTTAATATTTCTGTGAAGTTAAACTGATAGGGTTCCCCCAGAGCTGGAAAAGTCAGAACTTTTAAATGTCTAGCAAAGTCAGGGAAGAATGATTTATTTTTGAAAAAGTTAGGGAAATTCAATGCATTAACGTTATCACAATCTGAAATTAATGCTACTACTAAGGGGTTTGCTCGGGGCCCATTTGCCAAATTTTCAATAATTACAGAGGATAAATTTGCAAAATTTCCAACAAATTTCCAAAATGTCCCTTCGAGGAGAAATTTACAAAAATTTACAAATAATTTCTAAAATTTCTGTTCGAGGGCATTTTTACAAAATTTTAAACCTTTTTCGACGACAAACTTGGAAAAATTGTAAGCTTTTTCGATGCCAAACTTGGAAAATTTTCAAACTTTTCTGACAACCTACTTGCAACTTTTTCCGAGGAAAAATTTGGAAAATTTTCAAGCTTTTCCGAAGACAAACTAACAAATTTTTCAACCTTTTTCGACAACAAATTTGCAAAATTCTCAACCTTTTTCGACGACAAATTTGCTAAATCTTCAACCTTTATCGAGGACAAACTAGGAAATTTTTCAACGACAAATTTGCCAAATTCTCAACCTTTTTCGACGACAAATTTGCAAAATTCTCAACCTTTTTCGACGACAAATTTGGAAAATTTTCAAGCTTTTTCGACGACAAACTTGTAACTTTTTCCGAGGACAAATTTAAAAAATCTTCAAGCCATTTCGACGACAAACTTTCAACGTTTTTCGAAGACAAATTTGGAAAATTTTCGTATACTAATTTTGTAAAACTTTCAAAATTATCCTCAGTAAATTTTGCAAAGTATGAAAATGGAATATTTTCCTGCGTCGATTTCACGAAATCGTGGATAACATTGACTAGCTATCAATTACGACATTATTATCGGTCGGTAAAATGTGCGTAATAACCTGGAAAAGTCAGGGAAGTTGAATATGAATTTTCTGGGAGGGGACCTAAGAAACTAACTTACTTACTAAGTAACTCGATAATCTTTGTGATAAAACCAAGATTTGGGGATTCCCGGAGCCGAATTTTCGACTTTTGCAACGTAACGTTGTTCACGAGTTGCTGAAGTCTAAAATTCGGTCGGTCCCTGGTGGGCCATCCTACGAAATGATGAGAAGCTGTCATAGCCTCCTCGTTACTCGCCTGGCCTCGAGCTGCTTGAGGTTGAGGTCGCGGTTCCTCACCAGCGCCTCCATCTGCACGGCGTACGAGTGCTCCAGCGAGAGCAAGGTGTCCAGCGCGGGCGAGTGGACCAGAGTGTGGTACATGTCGGAGAAGACGGCCTCGTTGCTGATTTTCTCCATGCTGGAGTAGACCACGTGTTCCTCCGAAAAAGCCCTCGCCCAGGACGACGCCAAATTCTTCAAGTTGGCCTTTCCGTTTTGTACGGCCTCCACCACGGCGCTGGCGTTGCTTTTGTGCCACTTCTCCAACTTCTGACTGACATGGCTTTCGAGAGCTTCGGTCAGAGCTGAAAATTAAACGAAGCCCATTTTGATGGTTTATTGCAACAATTAGGAGCAGTTTTAACAGTAACGTGGCGCGAAGGCTCAGGAAGTCTAAAATTCGTTCCTTTTAGCTGAAAACGAGTAATATCCGAAATTGGAATTGGTCTTAAAAGAAAGAAATTCACATAATTTGATGCATACCCTAAGATGGGGACTGGAAATGAGTTTCTACTTCCAGAAATTTCATTTTCAACTTCCCTGAATTTTCCAGGTTTAAAAAATTTACTATCGACAATTTTGTCCTCGGAAAATGTGGAAAATTTGTATTCGGAAAACCTAAAGAATTTTGAACATTTGTACACTGAAAATGTGCACAATTTCTACTCGGAAAACGTGGAAAATTTTGCAAATCTGTACTCCGAAAATGGGGAAAGTGGGCGTTGAATTTACCTGACTTTTTCAAAATAAACCATTCTTTCCTGATCGACTTTTCCAGGTCCGGGGCAACCCTGGTATATTATGCGTTATGAAATATTTTTATAATTTAAGGCAGGGTCATCAAGCAAGATGGCGGCATTAGCAGCAGACGACTAAAAGTGTAAAGGCTTAGAGAAATGTTGTTAGAAATAGAGAAATTATTGCTCGTAAGGTATTCTGCCGGATGTGATCGTGCGACTGAAATTTGATATAAAATCACACTTTGGAACAGTTAAGTTTCGAACGGACCACATGTATTATAAATGGTGTTATTTTTGTGGCACCTCGCAGAAACTTTCTATTGAACTTCCCTGACTTTTCCAGGATTTTAAACAAATTTCCCTGCCCAAGGTCAAAATTGACATATGTCAAAGTTATCCACGATTTTGCAAAATTGACAAGAAAATATTCAATAATATGAAAAATTTGTATATGGAATATGTTGAAAGTTTCCCTTGTTCAGTTTCCCTGACTTTTTCAAAATAAGTCATTCTCTCTAGACTTTTCAACACCTATTTCTCACACACGGTTACACACGGGAAAAGTTAAATCTGTAAACTTGGCAATTTTAGGCGTGTCCGAAAAGTCAAGCGCATATTTCTGAGCATTTTACTAGCCATGGCTTTTAAAAAAGAAAATTTCAAACTCAAAGTAATTAGACATCATTTATGTTTTTTATAATTGACAAATTAAAACATTTCATTTCTCGTAATTCACATTCTAAAAAACAAAGTGTTTCCCAACTAAACACGTCGAAGCAATGCAGGAAAGCCCAAACATCCCCTTAATTATGCAGACACGCTTTGCTGGGAAGCCTGTTGTTGGGGACTGCACATTTTCGTCTTTTCATCAGAACGTTTTAGATTACATGTATAGTCTGATTTTAAATCTGCTCGATGTTTCACGCCCCCAAAACGGTACTTATCATTTCACTAATTGAAATCATCGACGTAGCGGGAATAATAAAGAAGTTACAATTTCAACGACTTCAGAGAGAAATGTCTGTCTTCAAAATTTTCCCAAAACTGGATTCTTCCCTCACCCCCTGTCGCATTGTGTCCGGTCAATCAGGGACTCCCCCCCCCTATTCGGACGTCCGAAACTTAAAAAAAAATTGTATTCGAAAAATTTTGCAAATTCGTACTCGGAATTGAGAATTTTGTCTATTTGTCCTCAGAATCTGTTGGCAATTTTGCAAATTTGTCCTTAGGAAAATTATTTCAAGTTTTATATGCTCGAGAAAAACGAAAATTTTGCAAATTTGACTGGGAAAATTTGAAAAGTTTTGCAAATTTTGTACTCTGAACCTGTTGAAAATTTTACAAATCTGTACTCGAAAACAGTTGAAAATATGATTTGTTCTTGGGAAAACTTGGAAAATGCAGCAAATTTGTTCTCGGGAAAACGTGGAAAAATTTGTAAAGATGTCCTCGGAAAGGTTGAAAAATGTGCAAGTTTATGCTCGAGAAAAATGAAAATTTGGCAAATTTGAACTGGGAAAATTTGAAAGTTTGCGAATGGACCCTGGGCTTTTAAAGTTCTCTGACTTTTCCAGGTTTTCCAGGACTGGAGCTACCTCCAGGACTCAATTTCCCTTTTTCTTTGGGAACTGATTTTATTTGGCATTTTTTTTAATCGAGTGTACGTCAGAGTTGGTCATAGCCCCCTGTCCACATTATGTTCGTGACTCAACCTAGCCCACCTACACGAGGAGGTGCAGTTTATGAGTTAATTTTTGAGGCTGATTTCTTTATCCAAACTCACCTGGCTCCAAATAGCAAGGAATGTCATGCGCTGTCATCAATCTGCAAGCGTACTCGTGAACCTGAATCGATAAGGGGATGGGAATGGGAGCTGTCAAAGCGCACGACCTCTTGTTGAAATCCTGGAATTTGAACACGAAATCGTCCGTCTCGTCCACGGATTCTCCGTCGCCTGCCTCCGTCAGCTGCATCTTTCGACGGTTCGGAATATAGAGTCAACGAAACGCGAGAAATCAAACTGAAAACGAACTGAAATTTAACGATAATCGATGATCCGAGGTAGGCGTCCATGCAACGCTCACCGCATGCTAGTCGCGCCCTCTGGCGGCGTTTCTCGTTGCCTTTGGGCCGAGCGCCGTAGCTTTTGGAACGTCGTCTGCGTTCTGGAATAAAGTAGGCGTTCCATCGCTCTGCTGTGTCAGAATGGCTGGTAGCGATAAATGGTAGGAAATTGATGTTTTTTAAAGTATTTACGCTTTGTTCATATGATTTGCCGGTGTTTTTAGACGTTTAAGCGTCTCGTAAATTGGTTTTGACTCGCTTCCGGCGCCGTAGTAATGTCAAAAACATCGAAAATCAACTTTTTAGTGGACCCTATGTTGTGAAATATCCTATGGCTGATTGTTGTAGAGAACCAATTAAGTATAAATGGGAAACTTTGTTGGCGCTGATTTAATGTCTTATTTCTGATTTTAATAGGTTGTCGGACTGCGACAGCTGCGATAGGCTGAGCAGGGAGATATCTGAGAAAATCGAAGTGAGGGACAGAGACGTGAAGAATGGCAAAAACTTTTCGCAGGTACATCATTGTATATATGGCTGGTCCAGAACAAGACTGGTCAAACTCAAAAAAAGCGGTTTTGCAGGAGAGCCGAGGAAAGTTTCTGCTTTTCCCTTCCTTTGATATCCGTTGCCTGCGTGATGGCTCACTTCTAGGCCGGTCTAAGGTGATCCACCAGGTTGTTTAAGAAGCGGTCTTGCGCAGAGATAGTAGAGGCAATTTGAAGATAATTCGTGCAAAAAACTCAAATTGGCATTTTTTTGAGATAGATCAGTCTTGTTTTGGACCGGCGATATATACACAATGGCATTTAATGAAAAATATCACTCATTGGATTATCATCACCACGTTGATATCCAGGATGAATGATGAATAAAACTCAGGAGCTCGAAATGGTCCAACGGAGAGCAGCCAGATTTGTTAAGGGCAATTCCCGATATTCAGCGAGTGTGACATAAATTGTATCGATGGGGTTATTTAAACGCTATAACCTTCTTCGCAATTCATATTATCGGGCCTAATAATCACTCTAGAAGTACAGTGTAGGCATAACCATTCTACATTTTTGATCGAGCTCCGCGCTAAGATGGATGCTTATTTTTGGTCCTTCTTTTTGCACGATGCGATCAGGCGATGGAATAATCTTCCTTAAAATAGTTCAGATTTGTTCCGAATTCAATTTGACGATGATGCGTAATGTCGATCGCGACTGAAATGGGCTCAACTGTTCTCCTTCCTTCCTTTAACATAGGACATTTGTTTGATTACTGTAGGTTACTGAGTTGGATAGAAGCTCTGCCCCGAAGCAACTTTTTTAGCAAGTTGCTGGTTTCTTAATTAGGGTTCCCTTAACAGTTGGAGCTTCGGTACCCTACAGTCAGCAAACAATTGCTTTTTGGTAGGGGGATGGGGGGGGGGATGTCGAGCCCATTTTCAGGAGAATACTCCTACGTCAGTTGCAGTGAAGTAGGTTAATGCAAGCGTGTGTCGTTGTTAATGGCACTATTCGACACTTAATTTTTGTTTCATTTTGACAGGCAAATGTGGAAATAAGGCCGCTATTGAAAAAACTAGATGCCAACTTAAAGGAACTAAAGGCGAACCTTATTCGAAGCGTCTCCTCTTCACAAATGTATCTTTTTTTTGTACACTGCTTATGGTTTTTCCTTCGCAGGTTTAAGATATGCGGTTGACTTTGTTTTCAGGATTATATGAAACTTGTGGCTGAAGTGTTTTGTGTAAATTTCTCGAGTCTTATGGTAGTTTACACGTGAAATGGGCCGGCGCCGATAAACGAGTGGGTTACGCGCTTGTGTCTCGATCCTTACTGGCGGAGTTTACTCCTCGGTTGAGGTCGTTGAGAATTTTCAGGATGTGCAAACCGAGGTCCCGTGTAGATTTCGTTTGCACTTTGCATGTTAAAGATCCCTTTTGGGGGTGGAAGTCCCCCTTCGTTAAAAATGGGCCAACGTTAAAAATCCACAAGCGAACAAACAAACACGAAATGGTTTCTAGACATTTCCTTAGCGCAAGTTACTCAGAACAGCGATGGAAGGCAATCGAAGACAGATGATGCTGGACAACTTAGTGAGTAAAGAAGCTCAGCTGGAAACGGCCTTCAGTGGAAAACATGCCACGCAAGTTCCTGGAAGGTAAATTTTGTCCCCATCCCTTTGCGGGCTTTGTTCGTTTCTGGTTTGTTCTTTGCTGGTTCGATTGTCACGGCTTATACATGTAATGATCAGTACTAATAATTGATGGAAGCCTTCTCACGAAGACACGAACAAAGTTTGACTTTCCTTGAAAATGTTCCGTAAATTGTTTCAAGTAGTGGGAATTTTCAATGAGTCGGAGATTGCACCGTTAGTTGGCGGAAACATTCATTGTTACTGACTTCACCCCAAATACGCAAGCGCTCGTTGACATTTCTGCGTAGTGATCAGCGATTCCGCGATTTAGGTCCTCGCTGTTGGGCAATGATTTTGGCCGGCCGAGGGGAGCCGTGTCATGGGCGGGAGCTGAAGAATCCGATGACATCACGGAAGATTTCGTCGTGGAAGATGTGCGCCAGCAACATCAAAGGGTTATTCAGGGTAAGTAATATATCGGCCATGTCCGCGATCCTTTTTCTACTCTCCTTCACTTCCTTGGGGAGTTGGGGTCCTACTCTTGCCTTCCCCAAACCTGATTTTACCTCGTAGTGTTGAGGATCGTTAAATAATCGTGTCTAATCCATCGAATTATACATTTTGCTAACTTTTTCAGAGCAAGACGATGGCTTGGAAGCGCTTTCCTCCGTTATAGCTAGGCAGAGACAGTTGGCTTACGCTATCGGTGATGAAGCCGACCTACACAATGGTAAATTAACTTTTTCTCAGTTTCCAAAAAAAAAAATTTCAGGTACTCGAAAAACACATTTCCAATTAAAAATACTCCGAGTTTTATAAAAATGTATTCAAATTAAATTCTTGTGGTGATGATCTTTACGTATAAGGTATTTCCTCGGTGTATTTACGGTGAACGTTCATTAAGTTTCCGCAATTGATTTTAAAAAAAAAAAGGCTGTATGGGTTTTAACGAAATGTTTGCGAAAAACTCTTCCATTATTTCCGAACGTATTTCAACGTTAAAAAATATACGTTTCAAAAATTGCACTCGCTTAAAATTGGTGCGCAAAGATGGAGGTCGAGGAGTTGGTGGTTCAGGAACTTTCGAAGGCAATTCAGGAGCTGAAATGCATGGCGCGTTTAAGGTCCGAGTAATGTATGAGTGTTCGGGCCAGGCGTGGATTTGGTCAGTCGAAAAATGGACGTTGATAGTGCGAAAAATGGTGAGAGAAGTGGACGTTAAATATCTACGACAAATGACGGAAGCTTAAACGGTTTCTGAGCGAGGGAAATACACTCACTACCAAAAAATGCACCCAACAAAATGGACCTTTTTTTAATAATGGATGACGTTGACGTGGATTTTTCTACAAAATTTCATTAAAATCAATACAGCTTTTTTTTTTAAAAAAAAAATGATTTCGGTGACTCAATGAACACCTCTCGTATAATAGCGTAAATATAACAGGGTTCCCCAGGCCTGGAAAACCTGGAAAATCTGGAAAAGTCAGGGAATTTGAAAATGTTTGTAAAAGTCGGGAAAGAATGGCTTATTTTGAAAATGTCAAAGAAATTCAACGCAGTCATGGCGATCCAAAATGGTTAGCTCAGGGCCCATTTTCTGAATACAAATTTGCAAAATTTTCCGAGGACAAATTTGCAAAATTTTCTAGATTTTCCGAGTACAAATTTGCAATATTTTTCATGTTTTCCTGTACAAATTTGCGAAATTCTCTAGGTTTCCCCTAGTACAAATTTGCAAAATTCTCTAAGTTTCCCCGAGTACATATTTGCAAAATTCTCTAGGTTTTCCGAGTACAAAGTTGCAAAATTTTCCAGGTTTTTCAATCATTTTCAGACTACAAAATTGTCATATTTTTTAAAAAAAACTTACGCAAATTTTTTAAATTTAAAAAAGAAAAATTCGCCGTTAGTTTTCAAAATTGCCGTTAGTCAATTTGGAAAAATATTTTCCAGAGTCAATTTTTCACGTTTGTCATTGGTCAGGGAAATTTTTTTAAAACCTGGACAAGTTCGGGTAATTGAAAATGAAATTTCTGGGGGAACCCTGGCTGTATAATCAGAAAATCATGATCTCCAGTATGCTTTTAAATAAAGGTTCGTCATTTACCCCGTAAAGCGTTTCGAAGAAATGTGCCGCATTTTAAAAACTTGGCATTTTCTCCTCAAAACCACAATGTGCACGTTTTCTAACGCAGAGCTCATCGACGACATCACGGATCATGTGGATCGGACTCGGGACCGGCTTCTGAAGGAGACGAGGCACGTCCAGATCGTGGACCGCAAATCCAATACGTGCTGTGAGAATCGCCGGTTTCTCTAATTCTTCGAATTTTTTGGAAGGATTTTGGTCCTTTTGTTTATTTTTTCCTTAATTTTCAGGGTTTTGGATCGTCATAATTTTACTGTTGATCGCCATCATCGTTATCGTCTCCATCCCGTTCAAGAAATGAGGCGAGGATCGAACTCCGGAGAAGTCGGACCGCGCCGCTATTCGTCCGTTAGCCACGTACCTGGCGCTAATCGGTAATTATATCAAATTGACTCTCGCCATGGAAGGTGGGCCGTACGGTGAAGAAAGTGGACAATGCGCGGGGAAAATCCCCGAATAACGAATCAATTTCAACAAAATGGCTTATTTTTTGGTCATGAAGTTCTGATCGGACGTACCGAGATCTCCGGTTAAATTTAATTCCCCTTTGTTAGCCCGTTCGGACTGGATGTACCGATCTCCGGTTAAGGTTTTATCGCCGCGCTTCCTTTAAGCTTCCGTTAGCGATGCTTGAAACGTTTTTGGATAACGAACGTTGGTTGGTTTTCTCATTTTTGTTTTAAAAAGAATTGTTAACGGGTTTCGCTAATCTTTTTTTATAATTTGTAGATTAGGGCGTTTTGCGTGATTTAGTGCAACCGATGAACTTTTTTTAAAAAAACAAAAAAAAGAAACTTCACGCATCGCTAACGGATGATTAAAGGGAGTGCGGCGATTAAAGTTAACCGGAGATTGGTGCAACCGGTACACTTTTTTAAAAATAAAAACAAAAAAGAACAAAATTCAACCGCGCTATTTGTTCTTCTTTTTATTAAAAAAAAATAAATAAATAAAAAAGTTTATCGGTTGCACCAATCTTCGATTAAATTTGACCCGTAACTCGTAACTGTATATTTTGTAACGGTTCGTTAGACGTTTGCGTTGGAACGAAACCAGGCTGATTTGGCACGCCGGCGGTTATAATCGCTGACCCAGTAGATGCGCCGAATGGATATTTAACGGTCGTTGATGTCTTTAATTGGCGGCTCTGTTAATCGACGATTAACTAACATACGAAAACGAGTTTTTTGGTCAATCGGAGATTTTCGAATCGAGTTTGAGCCATTTTCGCGAACAACCATAGGCTACTTATTAAACTGGAAACTTCAATACTAAAACTGAGGGCATCGCCGTTTAAATTAACGATCGCGTTAATCGACGATTAGTTTTAATTGGTGCGAGCTGCCAAATTTAATCAGTATATCGTATAATTATGCAGATTATCATTAAAATGCTGGAAAAG